>CM057476.1:3125000-3345000 GCA_030035585.1 Dugong dugon | reverse complement strand
TCCCAGCCCCTGGTGGTGTTGTTAGGTGCTGTCCAGTCAATTCTGCCTCATAGTGACCCCATGGGACGAAGTGGAGCTGCCCCATAGGGTTTTCTAAGCTGTAATCTTTACGGGAGCAGATCACCAGGTCTTTCTCCTGTGTATCTGCTGGGTGGATTTGACCTGCCTACCTTTTGGTTAGCAGCCGAGCGCTTAGCTGTTTGTGCCACCAGGGCTCCTCCAGCCCCTGGTAACCACTAATAAACTTTGGTCTCTAGACACTCACCTATTCTAGATATCTGGTCTCTGTATATGTTTCGGGAGCCTTGGTGGTGCAGTGGTTAAGAGCTATGGCTGCTAACCAAAAGGTCAGCAGTTTGAATCCACCAACTGCTCCTTGGAAACCCTGTGGGGCAGTTCTTCCCTGTCTTATAGGGTTGCTGTAAGTTAGAATCAAATCGACAGCAACAGATTTTTATGTATATATATGTATATATATATATATATATATATATATATATATATATATATATTTCTATTCTAGGTATCCCAGGGGCATTGTTTCAGATCAGTGAAAATCACTCACAGTCCATAATCCTATCTGTCTTGGAGACATTGAGCAGAGGAACCAGAATAAGAGAACGATGTTTGTTGTCGCTCATAGAAGAGTTTGCTAGCAGTTGTATGAAAATAGAAGTGTTATCATGTTTAACGTAAGTGCTAGCAAATTATTCTATGGTGCGTGACACACTGAGCAATCACAGGTCATATAAGGGAGATCATACAATATTTGTCCTTCTGTGACTGACTGATTTCACTCAGCACAGTGATTTCAAGGTCCGAGCTCCTACTCCTCCTCAGGTCCCAGCTCAGAGAGAAATCAACTCTCTGAATCCATCCCCGGCCAGCACATCCAGAAGGGAGCGTCCTGATGAACGTGATTCGTTCTGTCAGCCGAAAGGGTCATTTCCTCCAGCATTACTCCATCTGGGTGTTAGGCGACATGGACATCTCCAGTGTCCACTATCTGAGAATCTCAGAAACTCCATTTCTGGGAATGGCTTTGCAGTAGAGTTCTCTGATGAACGACTGATGGAGCACACCATGTCCCCAAAAGTGACAGACAAGGGCAGACAATGGAAATGGGTAAATGGGAAGGGAGGCCCCAAGTGAACTCGCTGTCAGCTTGGAGGCCAGATATGAGGTGCTGCTGTCAACCGTTCCCTCGCCACGGCCTTAGGAAACCAGATCCAGACTGTGCACGGGTGTTGTTTCAGATCCATGAAGTGCACTCAAAGCCCTCAGTCCTGTCTCTGGAAGACACGGAACAGAGGACCTGGGATAAGAGCGCGCCATGTGTCAGCACTCGCTGCGTCACGGCGGCTGCGGAATGGTTTGCTAGCAACCAGGAGCTAGAGTTTTAGGGGAAACAAAGGCATAGTAAAGGCTGGTCTTCACCTCTGCTTCCTTCATCTGCCAGATCGGGGATTTCTGAAATGTGAGATGACTTTCGGTGATGTGCATGGTGTGTGAATGTGTGACAGATCCCTGCCCAAAGCCAGGAGCCATCCACATCCACGTACATATCCGCGTGGTTGGTCACTAAAGGTACATGGACGTAATGTGAAATCATCAAGCCTCACAAATGAGAGAGATATTCCCTCTTAAGTTCTGTTTGTTTGTTTTTTTTTTTGTAAAAAAAAAAATATATATATATATATACAATACAGCATTTGCCAATTCAACATTTTTCAGGTGTACAGTTTAGCAATATCAATGACATTGTTCATATTGTGCACCCATCACCCATAATCATTGCCAGATTTCCCATCACCATAAGCAGAAACGCACTGCTTCCTAGACAGTGTCAGTTCCGTCTTATTATTCTATCTTCATCACAGAGAAAGTCTCTATTTTGGCATCGCTGTGTCTTTAACACCTAGCACTCGATAATCTTCCCATTCAACAAAGAAGTGGCAAGCTCAGAGCCATTGGCAGGCATCAACTGGGACACGTGGTCTTGGTTTTTGATATATAGTCGGATTATTTAAACACAGTTATTAAGTTATCACCATCAATACATTATTCTAAATGTATTGATCACTAATCAATAAACTTAGTGTTTACTTTATGAGGGCTAATTATAATTAATAACTAGCATGTATATGAGACTAACATCATGAAAGTGATACCTGAGTGTCTGAAGCTCAGGAAACACCACCGTAGATTGGCGGTATCTTGTGTTCAGAGAGCTGTGTTGGGGGCGGGGAGGTCATGGACATGTATATGCTCAGTAAATTCCTTTTTTTTTTAAAAAAAAGATCTTTTAGAGCAATAGTTTCTGGGGTTTATCCAGCCTCTGTGAATCCACAAAGTCTGGATTCCATAAGAATATGAAATTCTGTTCTGCATTTTGCCCCTTTTGATCAGGATTCTTCTATAGAGTCTTTGATCAAAATGTTCAGTAATGGTAGCTGGGCACCATCCAGTTCTTCTGGTCTCATGGCAAAGGAGGCAGTTGTTCATGGAGGCAATTGGCCACACATTCCATTTTCTCCTCCTATTCCTGACTCTTCTTCTCCCTCTCTTGCTCCAGGCGAATAAAGACCAATTGTTGTGCCTTGGCTGGCCACTTAGAAGCTTTTGAGACCCCAGGCAGTACGCAACGAACTAGGAGGTAGAACAGCCACACTAAACACGTTATTTGTATGCTCAGGAAATTCTTGATATCTGTCTACCTTCCTATCTATCTAGCTAGCTAGTTATAGAAACTTAAGCTCTAAGAATGTATGAGTGTGCCCAGGGTCAAATGCCTGGTGAGTACGCCCTGGGCATGTCTGTGGCCAACTTTCATGCCGTTGGCCACCGTACTAGACTCCCTCCCTTCTTTACAGCATCTGTGTCTTCTCGAGTCAAGTCAAATCTCTCATGTACTGGAATAATCCAGAACTAGGTTCAGCAAGAAAGTATGAGCTAGGCATTGTCCACTCCATGCAAAGGGTGAAGAATACCTGTTTGAATAATGCAGGAGTCATAAGAGAGAGGGCAACAGGAGAGCAAGCCCACTCCATCTTCATGTTATAAAAAATAAATTCTGCACTTGCTTCAAAGTAAAGGCTTCATCTTTCAGGCTTTCTTTGTTTCTTTCTTTTTTTTTTTTTTTTTTTTAGTAAAAAGACAAAAAATTAGGGAAAAAGGAGTCCTTGTGTGCAGGAAGAATGAAGCATGACGAGAAAACTTGTTGACAAGGGCTTTCTGTGGTGGAATGCGCCACCCCACAGATGGGCTTAGAATCCTGCGCTCTGCTTCTTCATCAAGTCCTTGGCCCACTGTCTTTGCCTAACATGCGAGTCTCTAAGTCTCTGCACTTCAAGGCTTAAGAGTTTTTTTCAGAGAGAGAAATGAATGCATGCAAATAAAGGCATCAGATGTGGCAATTAGTCCTTTTTTTTTAAACAAAATATGACAAGGTGCTTATGTGGTCAATGATTTAGGACACTCAGCCAGAAAGAACATTTTCTGAAATACTGTACCTTGGCAAGGTCATTGGAAAGAGAGTGGCAATTCAGGTCTGAAATGCGCGCTTTCAATGGAAGTGCTGACCGGTACCCAGAGAGAAAAGGACAGGCATGCCCTGGTAATTAGTGACCAGGGAACAAGGCCTCTGGACTGAGAACAGGGAGAATGTTCTTGCTTTGAAAAGCCATCTTGACAACACAAGCTTGTTTGGCTGGAGAGCCGAAGGCGGCTTTGATCTGTCAGCCAATGTGCCTGCCCGGAAAGGACTAGAGAGCTTCCAGAAGAGAAGGAGTTTGCCCTTGTGCTGGCAGGGTGGTGCATGCTTCCCCTAGAGAGAAAGGAGAAGGGAAGTGTGCAGGTTGGAACGAGGGGAGGAGAGAGAGGAACTCCCGTCTTCTGTCTCAGTATATGAATGGAGACTTGTTTGGATTTTCTGGGCTTGTTTGGAAAAACAAGTGCAAGAAGATGGGCTTTGTGGAGCTGCAAAGTTAGCAGCTGGGTCTCTTTAACGTCTTGTGTGCTGGAGCATATGTTGTTGTTAATTGCTGTTGCCTCAGCTCCGACTCATGGCGACCTTATGTACAACAGAAGAAAACGTTGCTCGGTCCTGCGCCATCTTCATGATCGTTGGTATGTTTGAGTCCACTGTTGCATCAGCCCACCTATTTGAGGGTTTCCCTCACTTTTCCTGACCCTCTACCAACTATGATGTCCTTTTCTCACAATTGGTCTTTCCTGACGATGTGTCCCAAGTAAGTGAGCTGAAGCCTCCTATCATTGCTTCTAAGAGGCACTCTGCTTATATTCCTTCTGAAACTGACTTGTTTGTTCTTCCGGCAGTCCACGGTATATCCAATATTCTTCATCAAGACCACTGTTCAAATGCATCAATTCTTCTGTCTTCCATTTTCATTGTCCAGCTTTCATGTGCGTATAAGGCGATTGACAAGACCATAGCTTGGGTCAGGCGCACCTTCGTCGTCAAAGAGACGTGGTGTGTGTAGCGACTTGTTCGTGGAGCTCCCAACCACGTAAATAACCCTCAGGGAATCTTAGGACAACGTTCACACAGGCAGGAGCCACAGGCTGTGCTACTGTGGATGCATAACATAGACCAAGACAGACAGGAAGAGGAGGGTGACTCACTGCTGCTTCCTGCCTCCATCGTGAACTTCTTGCCCCCAG
The DNA here is from genome assembly GCA_030035585.1 of Dugong dugon. Classification (NCBI taxonomy): domain Eukaryota; kingdom Metazoa; phylum Chordata; class Mammalia; order Sirenia; family Dugongidae; genus Dugong; species Dugong dugon. The sequence goes on along the minus strand of CM057476.1, from coordinate 3,340,317 downwards.
AAAAAGTTGGCTTGTTGGATGGAAAGTTTCTAAATCAGGAACCTCCAACTCAAATGCACCTGAGGGCCAAGAGGCTATGTCATTGAGCAGCATGGGTTGGGTGTAGGATAACAACTGGCACTAGGGTACCAAGCACCTCTATTGTTGCCAGGCAGGCAGAAAGTCTAAGTATTTCGAGTTCCTCCCAAGTTTAAAGAGAAGTTGGCAATCCAGGTGCTTCCCAGTTTTGAAATTGAGCTGCAGTTCATAGAAGTCTTTTAAAATACTGTAGACCAAACAGTCCCATCTTCAAGCTTGCTGGAGCCCGGTGGTGAACAGTTTGCAGCGTCTGAGCTGAAGAAACTTGGAGGGCAGAGGGCATGCAGATGAATCACCCATCAGTGCTGGCCACCCAGGGAGCTAAATCCAGGTGGATCCCAGCTCACTGGTGGTGGGCCAGAGGGACCCGGTGACATTGGAGCAGGGCTCCCGTCCTGTGGAGAGAGGGTGGTGTGCTTACTCGGCTTGACCTACTCAGCTTATCTGGAATAGCCAGCACCAGACACTTTCTCCCCAGCTATGAAGGAGGAGGTCTGGATGGTGGCAACAAGACAGGGCATTTGCTGGTTAATGAGTCTAAGTCACAGTGGATCTTGGAAATCACTCCATGTCCTTTCTTAGAGATCTTCCTTATTCTTCTTTGTCACAGATAGTGCTCTATTATGTTTTATTCATTGTTTTTCCTGTAGTTTATCCAACCATTCTCCTCTATATGGGCGTGTAGGTTGTGTAGACTGTTTTGCAATTTAAAACAGTGCAGCAGTGAGTGATCTTGTGCACCTCTGAACTGCTGGAGGTGTATCTTCAGGGTAGATTCCTAGACATGGGACTGCTGAATCAAAGACAAATGCGTATGTAGTTTTATTAGCTATTATCAAGTTCTCTTTCAGAAGGGGTGGATGACCTTTGCGTGTTTCAGCACAATATGCAAGACTGCCTGTTGCCTGTCACTTTGCCAGCAGTGTGTGGTTTCACTTTGTCGTTTCTGCCAATTCAATACGTGAGAAATGGTATGTGTTTGTGGTTCTAATTTGTCTTCCCATGATTGTGAGTGAGGTCGAACACCTTTTCATATATTCACGGGGAATTTTAACATATTTTTGGTGAATTACCTGTTCGTATCCTTTGCCCATTCTTCTTTCAAGTTGCTTTTAATCTTTTTTTCCTCAAATTTCAAGTGCTCTCTATGTTAGGGATATTAGCCCTTCATTTGTGATACAAACATTGCAAATATTTTCTCCAAATTTGTCATTTTTCTTTTGCCTTAGTTTATGGTATTTTTTGTCCAGCAAATTAAAAAAAAATTTACAGGCAAATTTATCATTTTTTTCATTGCGTTTGGATGTTGAGTCATAATTAGAAAGCTTTACCCTACACTCAGGTTATAGAGGAATTCATCCATGTTTTCTTCTAGTACTGAAAAAGGTTTCATTTTCTTACATTTAGATCACTGATCCATTTAAAGTTTATTCTTGTATATGGCGTGAGGTATGGATCTAATTTTATCTTTTTTCAAGATGGTTAACCAGTTGTCCCAGCACCATTTGTTAAGAAGCCCATCTACGCCTCATGATTTGAGATGCCATCCTTATCACAGACTCAGTTTCCATATATGCTTGGATGTATTGATGTACTTTATTCTGTTCCCTTGGCCTATTTGTCTATTCATAAGCCAGTACCATTACATGCATTTTAAACTCATGCAAATTATTAATAAAAATGCCCACTTTACTCTCATGGGTAACCTGCCAGCTTTCTGTTAGGTTGAACTATATGAAATGGAAACTATTCAACCACCCTTAACCTACAAAAATGTGAGTTTCATACATTTCAACCTAATGTGTGTATATAGTTTGTAGGCCATGTAGAGTCATTTACTGGCTGATTCCAAAAGGACTATGAAAATTCCAGTCAAGTGAAGTTCAGAATTCCTTTCCCTCATTTTTCAATTACTTGTTGTTGTTGTTAGGTGCCGTCGAGTTGGTTCTGACTCATACTGACCCCATGTACAACAGAACGAAACACTGCCCAGTCCTGTGCCACCCTCATGATTGTTGTTACGCTTGAGCCCATTGTTGCAGCCACTGTGTCAATCCATCTTGTTGAGGCTCTTCCTCTTTTTCACTGACCCTCAGCTTTACAAAGCATGATGTCCTTCTCCAGGGACTGGAGAACTTGTAGAACTAACAGATTTTGAGGAGCCCACTAATAATTCCATCTTGTCTTTTTTTTCCCCATTTAGTGATAGAGGGCCGCGGGGTCACAGACAACATCCAGAGATTCTCCTCGCTGCCTCCCTACCTCCCTGTGAGCTATCACGTCCTCAGAGCAGAGGCCTCCTTCTTCCTAAAGGAAACCAACCAGGACTTCATGCGGAACTCCAGTTTGCAGTCCAGAGTTGAGTCTTTCTTCACCTACAAAGCCAAGCGGGCCCCGATATTAAACGCTAGTTATGGGCCTTTTTCAGTGGAAAAGGTTGTGCCTCTGGACTTCATGTTGACTTCTAACCTTCTAGGCCCAACCAGTAAGTTCAGCTTCAACTGGAAACTGAAAGCCTACATCCTGCGGGACCGAATCTACCTGAGCTGGCCCAAAGTGCAGGTTCTGTTCTACCTCGTGGGCCGGGACTGGGACGACCACAGTGCCGCGGAGACGCTGCCCTGCCTGCGGGTGTTTGCTTTCCGAGAGACCCGGGAGGTGAGGGGCAGCTGCCGGCTGAGAGGGGAGCTGGGGCTGTGTGTGGCCGAGCTGGAGCTGCCGCCCGGCTGGTTCAGCGCCCCCATGGTGGTGGCCGGGAGGAAGAAGGCGGCCGAGCAGCGGGACGGGAGCCCGGTGGAGCTCTACTACACCGTGCGGCCGGGGGACGAGCGCGGGGACTGCGCCGGAGGTGACGTCAGGAAAGGCAACGCCATCCGGCCCGGGAAGGATGGGCTGGGTGAAACCACCTCCCACCTGCAGAGGATCGGCACCATCGGCCTTTCCCGGGCCCAGGACAGCGCCCAGCTCAGCGAGCTGCGGCTGGACGGCAACGTGGCCATCTGGCTGCCATCGAGGCCAGTTAAGCAGGGAGATGTGGTCACTGCCTACGTCACCATCGCCAGCAACTCCACCGTGGACCTCTTCATCTTGAGGTACGTGCTCTCGCTGGCCCACGCGTAATCTTTGCCGTGCCTGATGTGGCATTGGACTGAGGCTCGGGGATACATGTTCAAGAAGATTCAGTTTCTGCTACTTTCAGGGACCCTTCAGATACTCCGTGGAAGCCACATTAGATACCTGACCACGTGCACGTATAAGCTCCCTTTGTTGTCGTTGTTAGTTGCCACAGAGTTGGCTTCAGTTCAGGGTGGCCTTATGCATAGCAGAGCAAATCGTTGGCCAGTCCTGCGTTGTCTTCTTGACACTGGTGCGCTCGAGTCCATTGTTGCAGCTATCATCAGTCTCACCGAGGGTCTCCCTCCTTTTCGCTGACCCTCTACTTTACCACCCATGATGTCCTTCTCTAGCAATTGATCTTTCCCGATGACGAGTCCAAAGTAAGCGAGCTGTAGTCTTGCCTTCCTCGCTTCTAAGGAGCATTCTGGTTGTATTTCTTCTAACGCTGATTTGTTTGTTCTTTTGTCGGTCCCTGGTATATTCCATTTTCTTTGTCCCTCTTACCCTGTGTTTTATGGAGGTTGGGGGTGGGGGTGCAGAAATTGTATTCTAAGAGAAGAGGGACTGAACTAAATCAATCACCTTCTTTTGACCTTTAGTTATCAGATGTGGAGAGGGACTTGGTTTTTCTTTTGCCTTCTGCTCTTTGGTAGACAGCAAGACAACTGAGAGCATGGCTGGAAGCATATGCTCAGGGGGCCCAAGAAAAGACATAGGCGTATGGTATCTCACTCTGGGTATATATGCATATCGTCCGTTCATTTATTTGGTGGGTCACATGTTGTCAGTGAGTGGCCGGGATAAACCTCAGTTCCTGAGAGCTGCTTGTCAATGATTAAAGGAACCTGCCCAACAGACGATTATTCAGCAGGCGTATTCCACCTCTTATTTTTTTTAAAAAAATATATAAAAAACTAAATTAAAACAACAACAAAACAATCCACCATCACCACCACTGGTTCAGCAGCAGTGACAACGTTTCAATAAGACTGCTCTACCACTCGATATAAAACCAATTGCCATCTGATTCATGGCAACCCTGTGCGTGTGTCAGAATAGAACTAAACTCTATAGGGTTTTCAGGGGCTAATTTTTCAAAAGTAGATCACCACGCCTTTCTTCCGAGGCACCTCTGGGTGGACTGGAACCTCCCACCTTTTGGTTAGTAGCCGAACACGTTCACTGTTTGCAGACGAGTCTGTATAATGATTCTAATATTTGATACAGGATCACCTGTTCTCTGAGGATAAATAATACTGGAGGAAAATCCACTTAAAGGAAATGCTCTTTAAATGTGGACCAGAATTTTATAATAACAAAAAAGATTAGAGATTTGTTTTAGAAAGAGAAGCTAAACATTATAAAAATAAGTTTTTCTACTAAAGGCCCACTTAGGTCATAATTGCTTCTGTGCTGTGGTTGTTTTAGAATCAAAAATGAATTTCACATAGAACAAGTTGCTGGGAAAAATATTTGCAAAAAAGAATAATAGGCTGTTATACCATATTTTTTATAGTTTTGCAGTATGATTATCATGATGGTATTTTTTTTTTTTTTTTTTTTTTTACAAAACGTGTTCAGAGGCTTCAATAGGTTCTCCAAGGTGTTTTTTAATCCTTGGGTATAAAAATAATTCTCTTCTGAGGTGTCTGTCAGGCTATCATCCTTATAAATTACTTTTTCAGTTTTAAGTGGACAGATTTTGCCAGGTCCTCATTTTTCAGTGTCCTTGAACTGAATCGGATGCAACATCGCTTGCAGGAGCCTCATAAAATGCTACATCTTTTAAAAGATTTAACATTTCACCTTCCAATAGTTGCCCACCACTTTTGCACGGTAAACATCCAGTAGTTGGGAGGTACTGGCTGGCCCAGCGGTGGGGAGGGAGGGACAGAGCTTCCTGTCTGAACGGTGATGGGATAGTGGGAGCGTTATAACCGTATAAGTGCTGGCACAGGGTAGTAAATATTTAGGTGAAAGATCTGGGTTTGTTTCCTTCCACCTTGGAAGGGGAAGGACACTGATCTGGGAGACTTGAGTTTATTTCTCAATAAGTCTCTCAGCTCTCTTAGTTCCAAGTCATTCAGTTGTAACATTTTCCAATTTATTTACCCCATTAACATTTATTTACGACAACTTACAGTCTATTACCCACCTGGCTGTGGCTTTGAAATGGAGACATAAAAAGACAGGGGAATGGTGGCATTGCTGACAAGTACCAAGATTTTGGAATCATTAGTATCTCCCCATTTGTACTTAGCTGTCCGCTTCAGGAAATGCAGGCTCTGCCTTTACCAGGAAGGAGACCTGGTGGCATCACGTTAAGCACTCGGCTACTGACCTAAAGGTTGGTGGTTCAAAACTGCCCAGTGGCTCCATGAGAGACCTACAGCCTAGGAAAACTTAGGGCAGTTCTGCTCCGTCACAGAGTCACCATGAGTTGGAATCAACTCCACGGCACACAGCAACAACAAGTCTCACCAGGGACGAATGTGAGCCTGGCCACCTGGGTCACTAGGTCTAGGGAGCTGGACCTTCCAGCTGCTCCCTGGAAAGAGGAGATGCTCAGACATGGCTCACGGATGTGAGAAGCTCTTTTCTTCATTCTTCATCGCAAAGATCGGCATGGAGGTCGGGACACAGATCCTGGAACAAGCTGGCCTGAATTCTGATCTTGTCTCGTTCACCTACAGGCTATGTGACTTTAGGTAACTTACTTAATCTCCCTGGGCATCAATTTCCTCCTCTGTAAAACAGGGATACCAACAGTCTCTACTCCACAGGGTCATTGCAAGGGTGCAGTGAGCTAATATTTGTTAGGTGCTCAGAACAGTGTCTGGCACATACCCCCCCCAAAAACCAAAAACAAACCAGTTGTCATAAAGTCAACTTGGACTCCTGGTGCCCCTGTGTGTGGGAGTAAAACTGTGCTCCATGGGATTTTCAATGGCTTATTTTTCAGAAGTCGATCTCCAGGCCTTTCTTCTGAGGTGCCTCTGGGTGGACTTGAACCTCCCACCTTTCTGTCAGCTGTCAAGCACGTGAACTCTTACCACCATCCAGGGACGGTTTTTGAGCACAGAGGATAATGATAGCACCGTTGTAAGACTTTGTCACATTAAAGAGTGTTTATTGTGGACTGAATTGTGTCCCCCAAAAGGATATGTTGAAGTCCTACTCCCTGTACCTGTGAACGTAACCTTGTTTGGGCAAATTGGGTTTTTCTTTTGTTATCAATGGGATTCATAGTGACCCTATAGGACGGAGTAGAACTGCCTTATAGGGTTTCCAAGGATTGGCTGGTGGATTCCAAATGCCAACCTTTTGGTTAGCAGCTGAGCTCTTCACCACTGCACCACCAGGGCTCCTCAGTTGGGTCAAACCATTTTATACTGGAGTAGGGTAGGTCTTAGGCCTAATTCCTTCTGAATAGTCTCTTATAAAGTGAAGGAGCACACAGCGGGAAGACAGACTTCATGTAACAACAGAGCCGCAAAGGAACACCAAGGTTGCCAGCCGCCACCAGAAACTGGGGGAAGGCATGGAAGACCTTCTCTTTCAAAGCGCTCAGAAGAAATCCACGCGGCTGATACCCTGATTTCAGCCTCCGGAACTATGGAACAATAACTTTCTGTTCTTCAAAGCCACTACTTTATAGTGGCAGCCCCGGGAAACTAAGACCCCTGCCTGTTGCCATTGTGTCAGTTCCGACTCACGGTGACCCCATCCATATGTTACAGAGTAGAACCGCCCCATTGGAAGCTGAGGCGGCGTTGTTTAGTGCGGTGAGGGCGGAAACTGTGTTTCCTCCCTCCTGGTCCTTTACATGTCTTTGCAATCACAGACCGAAGTCCCGGCAGAGCACACTCATCATTGCTCGTCCGCACCTGGCGGGCGTCTAGTCCTCACCTCGACTTTGTATTTGAAGCCAGTTTCCTTAGGGCGGCAAAGCAGTTGCTCATTAGAAACTCCGAACAAAAGAGTCCCTCAAAGACGTGCAAATGAAAGTCCTGGTGTTGCAGGCATGGGCGATTCGGGTAACAGGGGAAGGACGAGTTATCTGAAGGCCAGTCTCCACGGGGTCCATTCTCATCCTTGCAATGGGATTTCACTGTTACAACAGGGGGTGTTAGACTGTAGACATTCGCAGCCTGAGCTTGATTTACATTTCAAGGTGATCTTTTGGCAACAGTTTGTCGAATGCAGTTTTGCTCTGTGTGGAGCCAGTCTGTCTGTCTGTCTGCCTGTCTCTCTCCCTTTCTCTCCCCTTCTGTCTCCTCTTTCTCGCTTTACCTCTTGTCCCTTTTATCCCTCCCACATGGTAGAATGCAGTTTTTAAAAATTACTATTATTAAACATTTTTATTTTGAAATAATTGTAGACTCACAAGAAGTTGCAAAAATAATACCGATTTCCTGTGTGCCCCTTAACCCACTTGCCCCCCTCCCAAGAGCCAAGTGTCCAGTTTAATAGAATCAATCAAATATCGAAGGATCCCAAATATTTGCAAGATAGTTGAGGAAGAGAGAAGACAAGGTATTTGGCATTGCAGGCCACTGATTCCACGAGTCTCTGGATTTCTGTCGACTTTAAGTAGCTACCCCAAGTCCTGGCAGCCCGGGCCCAGCCACCAACCTTCTCTCAACAGAAGCTGGCTGACACCTCAATACAAGGGACCATTCCACAGAAGCAAAAATATAAGTCACTCTCTCTTGCCTCTTCTGCTCGTTCTTCTGGGCCTTGTGATGTTCCTCAAGAATAACTGACAATGTAACACCGATTTCCATTGCTGCGTTGCCTTTACTGGGGACGTTTCGCGTGCTGGCTCTGAGAATGGAGCCTTTGGGACATATGTCCTAAGAAATGATTTTCTTTCCATTAGAACCCTGTGAAGTAAGGAGGTAGTCCCTCCCGAAGAGTAGAGGAGGGGCCGGAGAGAGACTGTGCTCTGCCCAGTATCCCATCTTTAACAGCCCTTGCACTGTGGGGCAGGATCGCAGAGTAAGAGGCAGGAGGTTATCTCAGGGAGCGCATGGAAGGCAGCCTTCCCATTCTTTGTCAGCTGTCACACGTGGGACTCTTCGCGTCATTGGCTTTGTCCTGGTCTGACTGGTGGGTGCCTACCTGGTCATTACTGTCTGTTCCCCAGCCAATTCAACACAATGCCGAGCGCGCTTAACAGCTTTGGGATGTCCCCAGCACGCTCCCATATAAATACATAAAAAGGATGAAGGGTGGGTGTGGGCAGGAAAGACCTTAGAGAGATGCGCTGAAGTGACTTTGTCCGCAACGCTACAGGCGTTCTGAGAGAAGTAATGTTTTTTCCAAACAGGGTGAAGTGTTGAGGTGGATTAACTTCTAGAACCTGAGTGTATGACAAGGAATTCAGCAGAGTTCAAAGGCTGGCTGGCAGCTCCGCTAAGGGGGTTCTGTGAGGTCAGTCCTTACAGAAACACCAAGTTCCCAGCCAGCCCGACACAGAAGGCAGAGTCATAGGTGCCCCTTGGTGGGGGGCTGCGGATTCAGGGAGCAGGCGACTCCCAACAGATGGAAACCAGTCATGGGCCCACACAATGGAATCTCCTTGCACGCCAAGTTCACAGCCGCACAGTTCACCATAGCCAGAAGGTGGGAACAACCGAGTGTCCATCAACTGCCGGAAGGATACACAGAATGTGGGCTATCCATACAATGGTATAGTATTCGATCCTAAAAGAAGTGAAGCCTTGTCGCCTGCTGCAGCGTGAGTGAGCCTTAAACCATGGTACCGAGGGAATAAGCCACACACAGAGAGCCACACGATTTTGCATATAGGAAACGTCCAGAACAGGCAAATCCAGACAGACACAGAGAGTAGACTGGAGGCTGTCAGGGGCTGGGAGAGTGCGTATGGGGTGACGAGTGACCCCAGATGGACGTAGGGGTTCTTTTTGGAGTGACGAAAATGTTCTGGAATTAGATAGTGGTGATGATTGGAGAACCTGCAACTATACTAAACACGAGGAATTGTACATTTAAAAAAATGAAACTTGGGAAAAAAAAAAAAAACTCAGGGAGTGGTGTCTAGCATGCTGTTATTGTTAGGAGTTGTGGAGTCAGTTCCAACCCATGCGACCCTATGCACCACAGAAGGAAACACCACCCAGTCCTGCGCCATCCTCACAATCGTTGTTATGCTTGAGCCCACTGTGGCAGCCACTGTGTCAGTCCATCTCATCGAGGGTCTTCCCCTTTCTCACTGACCCTCTACTTTACCAAGCATGACGTCCTTCTCCAGGGTCTGATCCCTCCTGACAACATGACCAAAGTACGTAAGACATAGTCTCGCCGTTCTTGCTTCTAAGGAGCATTCTGTTTGTACTCCTTCCAAGGCAGATTTGTTCATGCTTTTGGCAGTCCCCAGTATATTCAGTATTCTTCCCCAAAACCACAATTCGAAGGCGTCAGTTCTTCTTCAGTCTTCCTTATTCATTGTCCAGCTTTCCCATGCATATGATGCAACTGGAAATACGATGGCTTGGGTCAGGTGCACCTTAGTCTTCAAGCTGACATCTTTGCTTTTCAACACTTTAAAGAGGTCTTTTGCAGCAGATTTGCCCCATGCAATGCGTCTTTTGATTTCCTGACTGCTGCTTCCGTGAGCGTTGATTGTGAATCCATATAAAATGAAATCCTTGACAACTTTAATCTTTTCTCCGTTTATCATGATGCTGCTTATTGGTCCAGTTGTGAGGATTTTTGTTTCCTTTATGTTGAGGTGTAATCCATACTGAAGGCTGTGGTCTGTGATCTTCATGAGTAAGTGCTTCAAGTCTTCTTCACTTTCAGCAAGCAAGGTTGTGTCATCTGCATAACACAGGTTGTTAATGAGTCTTCCTCCAATCCTGATGCCACGTTCTTCTTCATATATTCCAGCTTCTTGGATTATTTGCTCAGCATACAGATTGAATAGGTATGGTGAAAGGATGCAACCCTGGCGCACACCTTTCCTGACTTTAAACCACGCAGTATCCCCTTGTTGTGTCCGAACAACTGCCTCTTGATCTATGTTCACTTAGCACAATCAAGTGTTCTGGTATTCCTATTCTTCACAATGTTATCCATAATTTGTTATGATCCGCATAGTCAAATGCCTTAGGATAGTCAATAAAACACAGGTAAACATCTTTCTGATATTCTCTGCTTTCAGCCAGGATCCATCTGACATCAGCAATGATATCCCTGGTTTCATGTCCTCTTCTGAATCCGGCTTGAATTTCTAGCAGTTCCCTGTCAATATACTGCTGTAGCCGCTTTTGAATAATCTTCAGCAAAATTTTACTTGTGTGTGATATTAATGATGTTGTTCGATAATTTCTGCATTCGGTCGGATCACCTTTGTTCAAGTAGGCATAAATATGGATCTCTTCCAGTAGGTTGGCCAGGTAGCTGTCTTCCAAATTTCTTGGCATAGACGAGTGAGCACTTCCAGCACTGCATCCGTTTGTTGAAACATCTCAATTGATATTCCGTCAGTTCCTGGAGCCTTGTGTTTTGCCAACGCCTTCAGTACAGCTTGGACGTCTTCCTTCAATACCATCGGTTCCTGATCATATGCTGCCTCCTGAAATGGTTGAGCGTTGACAATTCTTTTTGGTGTAATGACTCTGTGTATTCCTTCCATCTTCTTTTGATGTTGCCTGTGTCGTTTAATATTTTCTCCATAGAATCCTTCAGTATTGCAACTCAAGGCTTGAATTTTTTCTTTAGTTGTTTCAGCTTGAGAAATGCCGAGCATGTTCTTCCCGTTTGGTTTTCTATCTCCAGCGCTTTGCACATGTCATTATAGTACTTTGTGTTCTCGAGCTGCCCTTTGAAATCTTCTGCTCAGTTCTTTTACTTCATCATTTCTTCCTTTTGCTTTAGCGACTCGACGTTCAAGAGCAAGTTTCAGAGTCTCTTCTGACATCCATTTTGGCCTTTTCTTTCTTTCCTGTCTTTTTAATGACCCCTTGCTTTCTTCATGTATGATGTCCTTGATGTCTGGCATAAAAACCAAACCAAACCCGTTGCTGTCGAGTCGATTCCGACCCATAGCGACCCTATAGGACAGAGTAGAACTGCCCCACAGAGTTTCCAAGGAGCTCCTGATGGATTCAAACTTCTGACCTTTTGGTTAGCAGCTGTAGCACTTAACCACTACACCACCAGGGTGCAAAAGAAAGGTTAAATTACCTCAGCCTTCCTTAAGACCTCTAAACTAAAAAAAAAAAAGAAAAAAGAAAAAAAAACATTGCCGATGAATCAGCTTCAACTTACGGCGACCCCATGTATGTCAGAGTAGAACTGTGCTCCACAGAGGCTTCAGTGGCTGATTTTTCAGAATTAGATCACCAGGCCTTTCTTCCAAGGGCACCTCTGGGTGGACTCGAACCTCCAACCTTTCAGTTAGCAGCCCAGTGCATAACTATTTGTACCACCAGGGACTCCACCTCTAAACTAGCCACACAGCAAACATTGAACAAGTTTTTTAAAAAATCTAGTCTATAAGGGCTTTTTCCATCAAATGATTAAATGTTTAACCACCCTGCCCACACTTTACAATGTTCTTAGAAGCTTTGTCATGGTGTCACTTTTATACTCTGCTACTAAAATATCTTTCTGTTCTGCTTTCCTCGTACCGTATCCCATTCAGAAGCCACTTCATCCCCGATTAATGAGGGTGGCCAGAGTAGAGGCCAGCAGCTTTAATCAGATGCACAGGCTGCAAGGGACCAACTCAAATACCTGTATCGTCTGCAAGGGATATTGATGAGTAAAACTGGCTGGGGAGGGGGCACAGAGGCAGTGCTAAGAGGGCACTTAAGAGGACCTCAGCCTCCCCCCATAATTGCCATTAGCCAGCCCCAGACTACCCAGATCAATACGTAATCTAATGAGAACAGTATATTAGTTACGTAAACACAGTTGTCAAACGAACACCCCATTTCCACACACTGGCAAGTTTTGTGCCCCCTCTCCGCGTGGAAATCATGGCGCCACCGCTGCCGGGGACCTCGGTGGATAGGGGCTCACATGCCTTTAATAAAGGGACCCACCGCATCTCAACCCCACACAGTTGTTTCCAAGCTGGAATCCAAGTCCATTTCTACCAGAGCCACTGGTTTTGAAAGAAGCTGGGCCTGGGGATTTCTAAGCACCATCTTTCAATTTTTAAGCGTGGACAACAGAATCGCTTTCCAGACATCTCTGTGACTCGGTTATGTCTGTAGGCTGCATCCAAGTCAAGGCTCAAAGTGGAGGAAGGGTGAATTAGAGCCTCAGGGCTTCTATAACAAAGTGCCACACACTCGGTGGCTTAAAACACCAGAAATCGGTTCTTTCACAGTTCTGGAGGCTGGTGTTGGGTGACATCGAGTCGATTCCAACTCCCAGGGACCCTACTGGATAGAGTAGACCTGTTCCATAGGGTTGTCTAGGCTGTAATCTTTACAGGAGCAGATCACCAGGTCTTATCTCTGGAGCCCCTGGGTGGGTTCGAACCACCGACCTTTCTGTTAGCACCCGCGCACAAACCATTGAGCCACCAGGACTCCTTATTCCGGAGGTTGAAAGTCCAAAGTCAAGGTGTCACCAGGGTGATGCTCCCTTTGAAGTCTCTAGGGGAGAGTCTTTTCTTGCCTTTCCCGGCTTCTAGTGGCTCCTGGTGGTGCAGTGGTTAAGAGCTACATCTGCTAACCAAAAGTTTGGCAGTTCAAATCCACCAGCCGCTCCTTGTAAACCCTATGGGGCAGTTCTACTCTGTTCTGTAGGGTTGCTATGAGTCGGAATTGACTCGACGGCAACGGGTTTGGGTTTTTTTTTTGTTAAGTGGCTCCTGGCTTTCCTTGGCTTGTGGCTGCACCACCTGCGTTCTCACCTGGCCGTGCTCTTGGTGTCTGTCTCTCTGTGTCTCAAACCTCTCCCTCCTTTTTCTTATAAGGACATCAGTCATTGGATTTAGGGCCTACCTAAGATCCTTAGCTAATTACATCTGCAAAGACACTGTTTCCAAATAAGATCACATTCACAGCTTCCTGGTGGAGATGTATTTTTGGAGAGAAACTACTCAACCCAGTACAGAGAGGATGGACTACCTGATGTGTTTCAGGGACTTCCAACCCTGACACTCTAGGCTCTTTAGATTTGCTCTGCCCCCATCACATTAGCAGATGCTCCCTGTGGTTGGAAGACAAAGCCACACGTGGGAAGTCTGGTTCGCGAGGAATATAAAGTCCTCTACTTGGGGTGATTCTGGACTGGCTTGCTCAGATCTACTCCTCTAACTGCTCATCATGGAAACCCTGGTGGCATAGTGGTTAAGAGCTATGGCTGCTAACCAAAAGGTCAGCGGCTGGAGTCCAGCAGGTGCTCCTTGGAAACTCCATGGGGCAGTTCTACTTTGTCCTATAGAGTCACTATAAGTCAGAATCGACTTGACAGCAATGCTTTTTTTTTTTAATTCCTCAGCACAGCCTGGAGGTATGCTCTGATAGTGTAATTTCAGGGAATGGCTTTTTTCCCTCATACCTTTAGTGTCGGAGGATATGAAAAACCCTCAAAGGCCCTTTCCGGATACCTAGCTTGACCTGGGTAATTGAGGGTTCTTCATTTCCCAGGAGGCATAAATCCACGGGGTCAAGAGGAACCCTTGGGAACAACTTGACTGTCGGTAGACTCCTTGTTAGGAGCAGATCTGACAACATTTCTGAGTTAGTATTGACTGCAAATTTGGGGTGAATTCAGAAAATTCTGGAAACTCATTTTCCCACACTGTCTAAAATGCATTTATCCTGTTGAATGTCTCCAAAGGAAGGGTTTGTTTTCGTTTTCCTCAGCTTGTCATTTCTAATACGTTCTTCTGGAACGGAGAAAAGGACCGATTTTCTTTCTGCTCGGCAAGAAGTGAAGAAATAATATTTCCTGCCTGTACCCCACCCCTTCCCCAGCTCCCCACAACACAGCTGGGTTGCCAGGCAGCCTGGCTTCGGGGAAACATTTTACTGTTGTGGGAAACGTTTAAACATAAAATTGACTCCAGCTCTGTGAAAAGAGAGAGCAGCCAGCACCCTGCTGACCTGGTTCCTGCCCCCTTTGTTCCCTGTGCTTTTGCCCATTTGAAAGTCATCAGAGTTTTTGAGTTCCTCAGACCACAAACCTTTGTCTGTTGGAGAGGATTTCACAGGTGCATAAGCGGCGGCCCATGGTCCCTTTCTGCCTGGAGAGTTTTGGAAAGGAGCAGGCAAACCGGGAGGGGGCAGGTAATGATTGCAGGAACAATGCTCTGTATTCCTGTGCATGGCGGTGATTTTTAAGTCCTGATCTGCTGGTGGTTTGCTTGAATTTGGGGTTCCTAAGTATCTGAAATCGGGACACTGGCGGTTCAGTGGTAGAAAGCTCACCTTCCTGTGGGAGACTCAGGTTCGATTCCTGGCCAATGCACTTCATGCACAGCCCCCACCCGTCTATCCGTGGAGGCTTACATGTTGCTATGATGTTGAACAGGTTTCAGCGGAGCTTCCAGACTAAAACAGACTAGGAAGAAAGCCCTGGTGGTCTACTTCTGAAAAATTAGCCAATAAGAGCCCTGTGGGTCACAACGGTCTGATCTGCAACCAGTCATGGGGATGGTACAGGACCGGGTAGGGTTTCATTCTGTTGTGCATGGGGTCGCCTGAGTCTGGGCTGAAGACAGCAACAAATGTCTGTAATCTGTAATGTTTACGTCTTGAGACCCTACAATTCATAAGCTGAATTAGAATTTTAAATTGGGACTAAAAGTGTATGCATTTCAAAAGCATTCTGAATGCATCCTCCTATTCAGAATCTTTCTGGAAATCCCATTGCAGTTGCAGTTCCCGTTTGTTTCCCAGGATCCTAGAGAAGCTGAAGGAACTGTCTCGTGCTGATTTGTCCCCTGTGCTCTCCTGAGAGCCAGTCTGGGCTCCAGTCTGCTTCCTGAGGGGTGATCAGAGTTTTTAGAATGGGCCCTGGAAATGGAGACACCAGGAAAACAGGAGGAGTTGCTGTTGGAGGGACTTAAAGAGAAAGAAACAAAACCTGTTGCCATCAAGTCGATGCCAACTCATGGTGACCCGATGCGTGCAGAGTAGAACTGTGCTCCATAGGATCTTCATGGCTGTGACCTTTCAGAAGCAGATTACCAGGGCTTTCTTCAGAGGCACCTCTGAGTGAATTCACACCTCCAAGCTTTCGGTTAGCAACTGAGCGTATTAACTGTTTGCACTTCCCAGGGACCCCAGAAGAGAGAAGGGAGGTCCAGCTCTCAGCCGTCTTCTCAGGGTCTGGCCACTCACTGCCCCCAGGCTGGATCCCTCTTGTCTCTCCCCTTCTTTCCTCCAGGGTTGGATGCCCTTTCTCAAGGCCTGACCTTCTTCCCTTAATTTAACTTATTTCATCTAGAGCTTTCTTCCCCAGTCTCCTGCCTTGAGAACCCCCAGCCGGAGGGGGCCAGGGGCTGGGACCTGCACTGTGGCTTTCTCTCAGATGGAACAGCTTCTGAGAGTAATGTGTAGAGGAAACAGAGGCCACGTTAAGAAAAAAAAATTTCCCTAAAATGCCAAAATACACACAGCACTGTGACCAGAAAACCAAACCCGTTGCTGTCAAGTCCATTCCGACTCATAGAGACCCTACAGGGTTTCCAAGGAGCGGCTGGTGGATTCCAACTGCCGACCTTTTGGTGAGCAGCCGAGCTCTTAACCACTGCTCCACCAGGTCTCCTTGTGTCACCCAGGGACTCCATAATAACTGATATTTACCCCAATTGTGCTTCTTATTACTCCACAACTCTCCCCAAGATCGAAACCCTAAAAAGAGCACGTTACACTCATTTCCGTAAAGAATGGGCTAGCACAGCAAAATGGCAAACTGCAGTCACGCTCTTGACCTCTGAGTTGGACAAAAAAAATTGGAAAGCTATCATATGTTAGAAGCAGGCTTCTTGTTCCAGAGATGAGGTCAAGCTTCCTGAAATTGAGGGGAAAATGCAAAAGAGTGCCCGGTGGGAAGAGGAAGGAGTTAAGTGTTGGTGGCGCCCTGAGGGAGGGTCTTGAGCTCTAAACTAGTGGTGTCATCAGGGGGGTGTGGGGGGTGTGAAGCGCACCCCCTGAAACTGTCAGAGGGGTGATAACAAATGAGCCCAGGATCAGCAGTGGCTGGTGAGCCGGCACCACCGGGGGAGGGGCCGCCAAGGCAGTGATGTCACTCACTAGGGCTGGTGTCAGCTGTCACCCAGTGTGGTAACTCGTAACCAGCCCCCGTCACCCACCAGTGAGGGTGCGGGCAGCTGGGCGTGGCACCCGCCATTGGGCAGAGACGAGGGTCTCTGCCTTGGCCTGTGGGAGAGGGGAGGAGCCGCGGGGGGCAATGAGCGGGCCGGAGGGTCGGGGTCCCCTGGCCGGGGGTGACACCATGAGGAACCCCACTGGGTGGCACCAATGCTAGTGGTGCCAGCGCCCTAAGCCCCTGAGATTTGGAAAACCTCAGAGCAATGGTTACCTCTGTCTGGCTGCTGGAGAAAGCACGGGGAGAAGCAAGATCTCAGAGGTTTCCGGATAGGGGAGAAGAGCCTTAGAGTGGAGGTGACTGGCAGATATCCAGGCTAAAATGTCAAAAACCAAAAAACCAGCTGCTGTCTAGTTGACTCCAACTCATGGCGACCCCACATGTGTCAGAGTAGAACTGTGCTCCACAGGGTTTGCAATGGCTGGTTTTTCAGAAGTAGATTGCCAGGCCTTTCTTGGAGGGCATCTCTGGGTGGACTTGAACCTGCAACCTTTTGGTTGGAAGCCAAGAGCATTAACCATTTGCACAACCCAAGGACTCCTAAAAAGAGCTTAAAAAACACATTGCCGTCAAGTTGGTTCTGACTCATAGCAGCCCTGTAGGACAGAGTAGAACTGCCTTGTAGGGTTTCCAAGGCTGTAATCTTTACAGAAGCAGACTCCCACATCTTTCTCCCTTGGAGTAGCTGGGAGGTTCAAACCACAAACTTTTGGGTTACCAGCCAAGCTGCTTAACCACTGTGCAAGCAGGGTTCCACACAATTCCTGCTGTTTTCTGTGCAGTACAAAGGGGCACAGAAGCCAGGAAGCGAGAACACTGGCTTTGTCGTCAGAATAAAGAAGACACACCATTGGGCTGCCTATGAAGCAGCTCTGCTGATTTGGGAATATCCTTTAAGGAGTGTAATTCTGAGTGGGCACAGACAGAGATGCCAGTGCTCGATGCCCTACTCACCCCAGAGACTGTGGCTGATACCCTAGGGACGGAGCCCATCAGGTAGAATGCTTTCAGCTGCAGTTAACAGCATTCAACCAACAGTTGCTTAAACCATGGTTCTCACATTTGAGCTGCATCAGAGCCACCTGGAGGGCTTGTTAAAACACAGATTGCCAGACCCACCCCTAGAGCTTCTGATTCAATTAGTCTGGAGTGGGGCCAGAGAATTTGCATTTCTAACAAGTTCCTAGGTGGTGCTGCTGCTGCTGCTAGTCCAGGGATCAGGCTTCGGAAACCACTGGTTTATAATGTGAGCACATGAAGTGTTTACTGAACAAGGAGCTGGGAGAGCCACTGTCCTGGGAGTATATCACCAGCTCCGTGTCATCAACAACTCAGGCTCTCCTTTGCTATGAGACCAGAAATGGATGGTGCCCAGTTGCCATAACTGAACATCTTGATCAAAGAGTCTGTAGAAGAATGCTGATCAAAAGGGGGGAAATGCAGAACAGAATTTAAAAATCTCACGGAATCCAGAATCTCTGGAGCCATTGAGGCTGGATGGACCCCTGAAACTATTGTCCTGAGATAATCTTTAAAGCTAAACTTTAGACCAAAAATATCCCCTGAAGTCTTTTTAAAATCAAACCGTAGTTTAGCTTAGCTAGTAGAGACCGTTTGCCTTGAGCACTGTGCTGTTTTAAAGAACTATCTGTATGGGATCACATTGTCTACAGTAACTCGAAAGATTAGCTAGGAACCTTAGGAGGCAGTAAGTTTTAGGAATGATTCAGAAATGAGGTGGAGACTAGTCCCACAGCCTGAAGAATATAACCAGTGTCACTGAATATTGTACATGTAGAAACTGTCAAATTGGTGTGTTTTCTGCTACGTATTTTCAATGACAACAACAAATGAAATAAATTATTTAAGAAAAAAAAGGAACTCAGGCTGCCTTCCTCCCTCCCTACAAGGACTCTGTGGCTTACAGGATGACAGGCACCACCACAAAGACAAACTCACCAGTTTTGAGAGTAGAAAGCAAAGGGGGAAGACGGAAGATTTAGGGCTGTCTCCATGTGGGACTCTTGCCTTTTCAGGAGGAAAATCTTACCCACACGCCAGGCAGCAGAGTTTCCTTTGCATCACACTAGCTAGAACTGGGTCCCGTGAGCACCCCTCAACAGTTCCGACTGAGGGGAAAGGAACACCACGGCCATTCTAAGTCCTCTGTTTTATTTTCTGTTTAATACAGTGAGACCTGTGAGAGGCGGAATTCGGCGGGACTGCCTTGTTTTTCCGCATCTCACAAGTTTTCCAGCTTTGACGAGGTGCAGTCTAACCACTTTCCTATCGCTCCTTTTAATGGAAAATATTTGCGTTTTCCTTCTCTGACAGGTTTCTGCCTTACACAATTTCCAGCCTTCACAGGTTTTACTGTAATTAATCTTTTTTATTGTTGAAAAATACCTATAACACAACATTTACCAATGTAATATTTTTCACATATGCAGTTCAGTAGCATCGATTGTACCAATCAGCTGTGCAACGATCACTAATACCCAGTAACCAGTTGTCCATCACCATAGACACAAACTCACAGCTTCCTAAACAAGGAGTCCCCATTTCCCCTCCCTCCAGCCCCAGTCACCACTGATAAATGGCAGTCTCTCTACATTGGCCTATTCCAGCTGTTTCCTGTAAGTGGTATCATACAATGTTTGTCCTTCTGTGGTGGACTTACTACTTAATCTTCGTTGTGGTAAACATATATGCAACAAAACATGTGCCTTTCAACATTCTTCCCAGGGACAGCTCAGCGATGTTGAGTTCATCAAGTGCAGCCATCACCATTATCTGCTTCCAAATTGTTCATCACACTTAACAGAACCCTAGTGCTCCCTAAGCAGTGACCACCCCCATCCACCATCCCTCCAGCCTGCCCCTAGTAACCACGAAAAACTCTGGTCTCTGTGTGTTTGCCCATTCTAGGTACTTCATGTAAGGGGGGGGGTCATAAAATATTTGTCCTTATTTTTTTAATGTCTGATCTTTCTCTGTTACCCTTAGAGGGTCTCATTTTTGACCAGACTCAAAGGTAGAAGCTCTCAGAGCGGACAGCCTCCATCTCTGGGCCATCTGCTGATGACCCTTTTCCCTGGCCTCCTCCAATCTCTTGGCCACGAGTCTGGCATATTCTGCATCCTGCTCCTCATTCTTCTCAGTGCCTTGTCCTCCTCCTCATTCTTCTCAGTGCGTTGTCCTCCTCCTCATTCTTCTGAGGGTGCTGTTCTCCTCCTTATTCTTCTGAGGGCGTTGTCCTCCTTCTCATTCTTCTGAGTGCGTTGTTCTCCTTCTGAGTGCGTTGTTCTCCTCATTCTTCTGAGTGCGTTGTCCTCCTCATTCTTCTGAGTGCGTTGTTCTCCTTCTCATTCTTCGGAGTGCGTTGTTCTCCTCATTCTTCTGAGTACGTTGTTCTCCTCATTCTTCTGAGGGCGTTGTTCTCCTCATTCTTCTGAGTGCATTGTTCTCCTCCTCATTCTTCTGAGTGCGTTGTCCTCCTCATTCTTCTGAGTGCGTTGTCCTCCTCATTCTTCTGAGTGCGTTGTCCTCCTCTTCATTCTTCTGAGTGCGTTGTTCTCCTCATTCTTCTGAGGGCGTTGTTCTCCTCATTCTTCTGAGTGCGTTGTTCTCCTCATTCCTCTGAGTGCGTTGTCCTCCTCTTCATTCTTCTGAGTGCGTTGTCCTCCTCTTCATTCTTCTGAGTGCGTTGTCCTCCTTCTCATTCTTCTGAGTGCGTTGTTCTCCTTCTGAGTGCGTTGTTCTCCTCATTCCTCTGAGGGCGTTGTTCTCCTCATTCTTCTGAGGGCGTTGTTCTCCTCATTCTTCTGAGTGCGTTGTTCTCCTCATTCTTCTGAGGGTGCTGTTCTCCTCATTCTTCTGAGTGCGTTGTTCTCCTCATTCTTCTGAGTGCGTTGTCCTCCTCTTCATCCTTCTGAGGGCGTTGTTCTCCTTCTGAGTGCGTTGTCCTCCTCCTCATTCTTCTGAGGGCGTTGTTCTCCTCATTCTTCTGGGTGCGTTGTTCTCCTCATTCTTCTGAGGGCGTTGTTCTCCTCATTCTTCTGAGTGCGTTGTTCTTCTCATTCTTCTGAGTGCGTTGTTCTCCTCATTCTTCTGAGTGCGCTGTTCTCCTTCTCATTCTTCTGAGTGCGCTGTTCTCCTTCTCATTCTTCTGAGTGCGTTGTTCTCCTTCTCCTTCTTCTGAGGGCGTTGTTCTCCTTCTCCTTCTTCTGAGTGCGCTGTTCTCCTTCTCCTTCTTCTGAGGGCGTTGTTCTCCTTCTCCTTCTTCTGAGTGCGCTGTTCTCCTTCTCATTCTTCTGAGTGCGTTGTTCTCCTTCTCCTTCTTCTGAGTGCGCTGTCCTCCTCATTCTTCTGGGTGCGTTGTTCTCCTCATTCTTCTGGGTGCGTTGTTCTCCTCATTCTTCTGAGTGCGTTGTCCTCCTCATTCTTCTGAGGGCGTTGTTCTCCTCATTCTTCTGAGTGCGTTGTTCTCCTCATTCTTCTGAGTGCGCTGTTCTCCTTCTCCTTCTTCTGAGTGCGTTGTTCTCCTCATTCTTCTGAGTGCGTTGTTCTCCTCATTCTTCTGAGTGCGCTGTTCTCCTTCTCATTCTTCTGAGGGCGTTGTTCTCCTCATTCTTCTGAGTGCGCTGTTCTCCTCCTCATTCTTCTGAGTGCGTTGTTCTCCTCATTCTTCTGAGTGCGCTGTTCTCCTCCTCATTCTTCTGAGTGCGTTGTTCTCCTCATTCTTCTGAGTGCGTTGTCCTCCTCATTCTTCTGAGGGCATTGTTCTCCTCATTCTTCTGAGTGCGTTGTTCTCCTTCTCATTCTTCTGAGTGCGTTGTTCTCCTCCTCATTCTTCTGAGTGCGTTGTTCTCCTCATTCTTCTGAGTGCGTTGTCCTCCTCATTCTTCTGAGGGCGTTGTTCTCCTCATTCTTCTGAGTGCGTTGTTCTCCTCCTCATTCTTCTGAGTGCGCTGTTCTCCTCCTCATTCTTCTGAGTGCGTTGTCCTCCTCATTCTTCTGAGTGCGTTGTCCTCCTCATTCTTCTGAGTGCGTTGTTCTCCTTCTCATTCTTCTGAGTGCATTGTTCTCCTCCTCATTCTTCTGAGTGCATTGTTCTCCTCCTCATTCTTCTGAGTGCGTTGTCCTCCTCATTCTTCTGAGTGCGTTGTCCTCCTCATTCTTCTGAGGGCGTTGTCCTCCTCATTCTTCTGAGTGCGTTGTCCTCCTCCTCATTCTTCTGAGGGCGTTGTTCTCCTCATTCTTCTGGGTGCGTTGTTCTCCTCATTCTTCTGGGTGCGTTGTTCTCCTCATTCTTCTGAGGGCGTTGTTCTCCTCATTCTTCTGAGGGCGTTGTTCTCCTCATTCTTCTGAGGGCGTTGTCCTCCTCCTCATTCTTCTGAGGGCGTTGTTCTCCTCATTCTTCTGAGTGCGTTGTTCTCCTCCTCATTCTTCTGAGTGCGCTGTTCTCCTCCTCATTCTTCTGAGTGCGTTGTCCTCCTCATTCTTCTGAGTGCGTTGTCCTCCTCATTCTTCTGAGTGCGTTGTTCTCCTTCTCATTCTTCTGAGTACATTGTTCTCCTCCTCATTCTTCTGAGTGCGTTGTTCTCCTCCTCATTCTTCTGAGTGCGTTGTCCTCCTCATTCTTCTGAGTGCGTTGTCCTCCTCATTCTTCTGAGGGCGTTGTCCTCCTCATTCTTCTGAGTGCGTTGTCCTCCTCCTCATTCTTCTGAGGGCATTGTTCTCCTCATTCTTCTGGGTGCGTTGTTCTCCTCATTCTTCTGGGTGCGTTGTTCTCCTCATTCTTCTGAGGGCGTTGTTCTCCTCATTCTTCTGAGTGCGTTGTCCTCCTCCTCATTCTTCTGAGGGCGTTGTTCTCCTCATTCTTCTGGGTGCGTTGTTCTCCTTCTCATTCTTCTGAGTGCGTTGTTCTCCTCATTCTTCTGGGTGCGTTGTTCTCCTTAATCTTCTAAGTGCGTTGTTCTCCTCATTCCTCTGAGTGCGTTGTCCTCCTCTTCATTCTTATGAGGGCGTTGTTCTCCTCATTTTCTGAGTGCGTTGTCCTCCTCATTCTTCTGAGTGCGTTGTCCTCCTCATTCTTCTGAGGGCGTTGTTCTCCTCATTCTTCTGAGTGTGTTGTCCTCCTCCTCATTCTTCTGAGGGCGTTGTTCTCCTCATTCTTCTGGGTGCGTTGTTCTCCTCATTCTTCTGAGGGCGTTGTTCTCCTCATTCTTCTGGGTGCGTTGTTCTCCTCATTCTTCTGAGGGCGTTGTTCTCCTCATTCTTCTGAGGGCGTTGTCCTCCTCCTCATTCTTCTGAGGGCGTTGTTCTCCTCATTGTTCTGGGTGCGTTGTTCTCCTTCTCATTCTTCTGAGTGCGTTGTTCTCCTCATTCTTCTGAGGGCGTTGTTCTCCTTATTCTTCTGAGCGCGTTGTTCTCCTCATTCCTCTGAGTGCGTTGTCCTCCTCTTCATTCTTCTGAGGGCGTTGTTCTCCTTCTTCTGAGTGCGTTGTCGTCCTCCTCATTCTTCTGAGGGCGTTGTTCTAATTCTTCTGAGTGCGTTGTTCTCCTCCTCATTCTTTTGAGTGCGTTGTCCTCCTCATTCTTCTGAGTGCGTTGTCCTCCTCATTCTTCTGAGGGCGTTGTCCTCCTCATTCTTCTGAGTGCGTTGTCCTCCTCCTCATTCTTCTGAGGGCGTTGTTCTCCTCATTCTTCTGGGTGCGTTGTTCTCCTCATTCTTCTGGGTGCGTTGTTCTCCTCATTCTTCTGAGGGCGTTGTTCTCCTCATTCTTCTGAGTGCGTTGTCCTCCTCCTCATTCTTCTGAGGGCGTTGTTCTCCTCATTCTTCTGGGTGCGTTGTTCTCCTCATTCTTCTGGGTGCGTTGTTCTCCTCATTCTTCTGAGGGCGTTGTTCTCCTCATTCTTCTGAGTGCGTTGTCCTCCTCCTCATTCTTCTGAGGGCGTTGTTCTCCTCATTCTTCTGGGTGCGTTGTTCTCCTCATTCTTCTGAGGGCATTGTTCTCCTCATTCTTCTGGGTGCATTGTTCTCCTCATTCTTCTGGGTGCGTTGTTCTCCTCATTCTTCTGGGTGCGTTGTTCTCCTCATTCTTCTGAGGGCGTTGTTCTCCTCATTCTTCTGAGTGCGTTGTCCTCCTCCTCATTCTTCTGAGGGCGTTGTTCTCCTCATTCTTCTGAGTGCGTTGTCCTCCTCCTCATTCTTCTGAGGGCGTTGTTCTCCTCATTCTTCTGGGTGCGTTGTTCTCCTTCTCATTCTTCTGAGTGCGTTGTTCTCCTCATTCTTCTGAGGGCGTTGTTCTCCTTATTCTTCTGAGTGCGTTGTTCTCCTCATTCCTCTGAGTGCGTTGTCCTCCTCTTCATTCTTCTGAGGGCGTTGTTCTCCTTCTTCTGAGTGCGTTGTCCTCCTCCTCATTCTTCTGAGGGCGTTGTTCTCATTCTTCTGAGTGCGTTGTTCTCCTCATTCTTCTGAGTGCGTTGTCCTCCTCCTCATTCTTCTGAGGGCGTTTTTCTCATTCTTCTGAGTGCGTTGTTCTTCTCATTCTTCTGAGTGCGTTGTCCTCCTCCTCATTCTTCTGAGGGCGTTGTTCTCATTCTTCTGAGTGCGTTGTTCTCCTCATTCTTCTGAGTGCGTTGTCCTCCTCCTCATTCTTCTGAGGGCGTTGTTCTCATTCTTCTGAGTGCGTTGTTCTTCTCATTCTTCTGAGTGCGTTGTCCTCCTCCTCATTCTTCTGAGGGCGTTGTTCTCATTCTTCTGAGTGCGTTGTTCTCCTCATTCTTCTGAGTGCGTTGTCCTCCTCCTCATTCTTCTGAGGGCGTTGTTCTCATTCTTCTGAGTGCGTTGTCCTCCTCCTCATTCTTCTGAGGGCGTTGTTCTCATTCTTCTGAGGGCGTTGTTCTCATTCTTCTGAGGGCGTTGTTCTCATTCTTCTGAGGGTGTTGTTCTCATTCTTCTGAGTGCATCGTTCTCCTTCTCATTCTTTTAAGTGCGTTGTTCTCCTCATTCTTATGAGTGTGTTGTTCTTCTCATTTTTCAGAGTGTGTTGTTTCTTCAGAGCGATGTGCGGTGTTTGTGTTGTGTGGAGTAACAGATGCTGAATCTCAGATGCTTTGGTCCTGGGGCTCCTGCCGTCTTGGTTCAGGACTCTCTTACAGCTCACTGTGAACATCTTCTCTGGAAAGATTGAAAAGTTTGAGGACTCTGTTGGTGGCTTGTTTGGGCCCAGGCCACAAGATACAATACTATCGGTCAGTCCAGGAATATCCTTCTCCCTCTTATAAAAAAAAAACAACAACTTTTTTTAAATTGAGGTGCAGTTCAATTAACATAAAATTAACCATTGTAAAGTGAACAACTCAGTGGCATTAAGTCCATTCAGCATGTGCAACCATCACCTCTGTCTAGGTCCGGAACATTCATATCACCCCAAAAATAAGCCCCATGCCCATTAAGCAGTTATTCCCCACTCTTTCCTACACAGCCCCTGACAACCACCAGTTTCTCTCTGTCTCTATGGATTTACCTATTCTGGGCACCCCCTCCATGTTTTATTGTTATAACCAAGGTGAGAATACTCAGATTGGCATCTACAGTACAAGTCCAAACAGAGTTGCACTTTCCGCCACCAACTCCCTGGGGTCTGTAACAGGATGTGGCTTACTCAGCAGCAGGGGTCATGAGGAAAGACACCCTGCTTCGAAGAAGGTGAGTCAGAAA
This sequence comes from Dugong dugon, assembly GCA_030035585.1. NCBI lineage: Eukaryota > Metazoa > Chordata > Mammalia > Sirenia > Dugongidae > Dugong > Dugong dugon. The sequence continues at coordinate 3,315,068 of CM057476.1, read as the reverse complement.
TAGGAGGGGGAAATGGAATGTGTGGCTGATTGCCTCCATGAACAACTGCCTCCTTTGCCATGAGACCGGACGAACTGAATGATGCCCAACTATCTTAATCATCTAGTGCTGCTATAACAGAAATACCATAAGTGGATGGCTTTAACAAACAGAAATTTATTTTCTCACAGTATAGGAGGCTAGAAGTCCGAATTCAGGTTGCCAGCTCCAGGGGAAGGCTTTCTTTCTCTGTTGGTTCTGGGGAAATGTCCTTGTCATCAGTCTTCCATTGGGTCAAGTAGCTTCTCAGCGCAGGGACCCTGGGTCCAAAGAATGCACTCTGCTTCTGGCACATCTTTCTTAGGGGCATGAGGTCCCATGCCTCTCTGCTCACTTCTCTCTTTTATATCTCAAAAGAGATAGACTCAAGATACAGCCTAATCCTGTTGATTGAGTCATGCCTCATTAACATAACTGCCTCTAATTCTGCCTCGTTAACATCATAGAGGTAGGATTTAAAACACATAGGAAAATCACATCTGATCACAAAATGGTGGACAATCACACAGTACTGGGAATCATGGCCTAGCCAAGTTGACAAACATTTTGGGGGGACACAATTCAATCCATAACACCAGCTACTGTTACTGAACATTTTGATCAAAGATTCTGTAGAAGAAACCCTGATCAAAAGGGGGAAAGGCAGAACAGAATTTCAAATTCTCATGGAATTCAGACTTCCTGGAGCCATGGAGGCTGGATGAACCCCTGGAAGTATTGCCCTGAGATAATCTTTAAACCTTAAACCAAAAATATCCCTTGAAGTCTTCTTTAAACCAAACAATAGTTTAACTTAACTAGTGAAGAATATCTGCCTTGAGCATTATGCTCTTTTAAGATCTGTCTATATAGGATCAAATTGACAACAGCAACTCGAAAGATTAGATAGGAAGCTTTAGGGGCAGTGAGTTTATGTAAATGAGGGAGGAACAACTTAGAAAAGGAGGGTGAGAATGGCTGCACAACTTGTAGAATGTAATCAATGTCACTAAATTGTAAGTATGGAAATTGCTGAATTGGTGTATGTTCTGCTGTGTATATTCTCAACGACCACAATAAATAAATAAAACAAATTATAATTAAAAAAAGACACCCAGCTTCACAGGGAGCTTTGTTGCTGTTCCCAACACAGATGCAAACCACCTAATGCATCTGGATAAACCACTCCTTATCCAGAGCCTGAGCAGCCACTTTTGTGGTCACACGTTCCTCATAAAAGGCACAAAGTTTGCTTTCATCATCCACACTTCAATGAGATTCTGGCAGGTGGTGCCTGGGAAGGAGATTTTCAGCTTCTTCTAGAAGGAGCTGCTTGTCTCCAAGGCACCACACACTCACACACACACACACACACACACACACACACACACACACACACACACGCACATCCACACATTACTTCTTGTGCATCCTTTGAGCTGAGTACACGCTTCATAGACAACATCGTAGTTGCTAGTTGTCATTCCATCAGCACTGACTCTTGGTGACCCCATGCACGCGGGAATAAAATGGTGCCGGGTCCCTTGCCAACCCAATGATCAGCTGTGTACTGGACAGCTGTGAGCCATAGGGTTTTCACTGGCTACTTTTCAGAAGTAAATCTTCAGGGCTTTCTTCCCAGACAACATTAAAATAACCAGTAGCCATTGAGTTGATTCTGCCTTATGGTGACCCCATGTGTGTCAGAGCAGAACTGTGTTTCATAGGGTTTTCAATGGCTGATTTTTCAGAAGTAGATCACCAGGCCTTTCTTCCATGGTGCCTCTGGGTGGGTTAGCATCTTTCAGTTAGCAGCTGAGCACTTAACCATTTGCACCACGAAAGGACTCCCAGACAACATCGAGAGTCATTTAAACAGGATGAAGAGAAGCGTTAGCAGTTGGGTAGAGAATGAGCAGCCTCAGTCGCTGAGACTAAGCTTTGCCATCTTATGAAAAAATGGCCTGAAAGTGAAATTAGTTCAATTAGAAGTGAGAAATGGAACCTCTGAGTTTGTAAAGTGAAATCTGTACCAGCTGGATTTCTTATCCGTGGTCATTTCTTTCCATCCTTTACCCCTAAGTAACTTCCAGAAAATTTGCAAAGAAAACCTTTTCTCAGCAGGACAAAGCAAAGATTCCCAGCTCACCCTAGTCAAGGCCATCTGGGCAGCCAGGGGCCTTCTCCCAAGCAATATTTTCAGCTTTCCTCTCTGTGGTTGGCTAGAGGGAAGAGTGGGCAAGGACAAGGCAGGACTGGATTTGACAACAGTCCCTGAGGTCATGGACAGGCAGGCGGTGTGGACTTGAGGAGAAGATGACACAGGGGATGTGTAATTCTTTGAGGTCCCAGCCGTGCGAGCAGCCGGAGAGGACAGTGCCATATGGGATTGTCCCCTTCCAGGGACTTTTTCCTTCCAGCCTGCAGCAGGGACGTCTGGCTGCTCCATGGAGTATGGCGCACCACGTGCTACAGAATCACGTTAGTGCCCTGGGCATTCTCCTTCTGATGGCTCTTTCTGCCAGCCTCGTGAATAACTTCAACTGAGAGAGTTGTCAAGGTCCAGGGATATTCCTCCCATTCTCCTGCCCTGGACTCTACAAGGCAGCAGTGGTGGCTCAGTGGTAGAATTCTCGCCTTCCGTGCAGGAGACCCAGCTTCCATTCCTGGCCAATGCACCTCATGCACAGCCACCACCCATCTGTCAATGGAGGCTTGCATGTTGATATGATGCTGAACAGGCTTCAGTGGAGCTCCAGACTTATACAGACCAGGAAGAAAGGCCTGGAGATCTACTTCTGAAGATCAGCCAGTGAATGCCCTATGGATCACAACAATCCTATCCACAACCAATCATGGGAATGGCACAGGGCCGGGCAGCATTTCCTTGCATCATCCATGGGATTACCGTGCGTCAGAGACAACTGGACAGCAGATAACAACAAACTCTGCATGTAGAACCTAATCAGTTCCACGGGTGTGTTTTGTTTGGGCTCTGTGGGGCTTTAAAATGTATGGCACTAGTTGATCTATTAGCTGTAGTTCTTAGTTGCAAACAACAGAATCCACCCTGGCTGGGTTAGGCAGAAAATGAACGTCTTAAAGGATGTTCGGTGGCTCACAACATCTTCAGTAGACCAGCATCAGGCTATGGGGCCCAAGAGCCCCGAGCAATGGCTCCACCCCTCTCTGGAGACATCTCCTTTGAAAGCCCCACTGCAGCCCAGAATGAGGTCTGCAGCTGTCATTGTCGACCTGGAGCACTGGTGCCAGGCCATGTCCCCCCACCCTCCCAAAGCTCCCCATGCCAGAAAATGCACCCTCTCCTTCTCTTCTGCATCAGTGTCTTATGTGGCTGGGCCTGATAGGCTGAGGCCCAGTCATGTGACCACACACCAGCAGCAAGGGAGTCTGGGAAAGTGAGTTTCTTCTGCCTCGTGGTGATCCATTGGCAACAAGTGCATTCCGACTCATAGCAACCCAATAGGACAGAGTAGAACTGCCCCGTAGGGTTTCCAAGGAATGGCTGGTGGATTCGAACTGCCGACCTTTTGATTAGTAGCTGAGCTCTTAACCACTGTGCCACCAGGGTTCCCCTTGTGGTAAAGGTGCTGGTAAAAACAAAGCAAAACCCATTGCCTTTGGGTCGATTCTGACTCATGGAGATTCCATGTGTGTACGAGTAGAACTGCTCCGTAGAGTTTTTTGGCTGTAAACTTTATAGAAGCAGATCGCCAGGCCTTTCTTCCCTGGTGCCTCTGGATGGGTTCAGACCGCCAACCTGTAGGTTAATAGTTGATCACAAACCATTTGGGCCACCCAGAGACCTTGATGGTACTGATGATTGGGAAATTCTGAATGTGAGACTGTATATCCCAAAAACAACACAAATGCCCAACCTAGTTGCTTGTTGTTGAGGGCCATCAAGCAGATTCCAACTCATAGTGACCCCGTGTGACAGACTAGAACAGCTCCTCCATAGGGTTTTCTAGGCTGTACTCTTTATGGGAGCAGATCAGCAGGCTGTCCTCCCGAGGAGCCCCTGGGTGGGTTTGAACCACGGATCTTTTGGTTAACAGCTCTCGCTTAACTGTTTTCGCCACCAAGGCTCCTTGCCTAGTTGCTAATACTTAAAAAAAAAAAAAATCAGGAGACTTCACATAGAATGTTAGGCTTCCGGCTTCCCTTGGAAACTCAGAGTGTCCGGCTATGTGGGCGGCATTTCCTCGCAGCAGGGCATGCCTGGGGCTGAGTGGCAGCTGCCCGCCTCGGGTGGCCATGGACACGCCAGATCCCCATATGAGCCCTAGTCCACTTCACTCATATGTTACCCGTCTGGCGCTCAGCTTGCCTGTCTAATTAAGCAGAATTGGGGTTGCAGCCCACCTAGCGACTTTTCATTTCCCCTCCAATGATGTGTGGCTAGCTGCAAGCGGGTGGCTCAAGGAACAGCTGGTCCCACGGCTAAATGCAGAGCTGCTTCCAAGCCTGTAGGCGTCCTCTGAAACCAGCATCCTGAGACAAGCTTCCAGCCAAGGGACACTGGCCCTGCTCACCTGGGGGAGACTCTGAGCCAGGAGGAACTACATGGTGTCCCCGGCAGTCACCTGCAGAGAGGCAAGCCCAGTGCCAGCTAGCTTGTTCTCACAGCTGTCAAGTGGCAGGCACTTGGCAAGAGTGGGGGAATATTCACTTCCAAGGACTTGTATTTGAGGCCAACAGAAATCTAGCTCCCCCGACCATCTGTAAAACGGGAATCGGAGCTTCAGTCCCCACGGTCTTCTCCTGTACCCCATTCTCACTCACCCCTCTCCCCTCTGGGTAGCCACTTCTCTTCATTTCTGATGTATTTCTCCTTCCTGTGACATCTGTTCTTTTTTTTTTAAATAATGTATTTCATTTTTTTCTTGTTGAAAATATACACAGCAGAACGTACCCAAGTCAGCAGTTTCTACCTGTACAATTCAGTGACGTCGATTACAATGTGCAACCAGTCTCACCCTCCTTTTCTGAGTTGTTCCTCCCCTGTTAACATAAACTCACTGCTTCTTAAGCTTCCTATATAACTTTTGAGTTGCTATTGTCAGTTTGATCTCATATAGATAGTTCTTTAAAAGAGCACAGTGCCCAAGGCAGACACACTTTACCAATTAAGCTAAACTACTGTTTTGTTTAAAGAAGACTTTAAAATTCTTTAAAACATAAAGAATATTTTTTGTTTAAGGTTTAGAGATTATTTCAGGGCAGTAGTTTTGAGGGTCTGTCCAGCCTCCATGGATCCAGAAATTCTGGATTTTATGACAATTTGAAATTTGTTCATTATTTTCCCCCTTTTGATCAGGATTCTTCTATAGAATCTTTGATCAAAATGTTCAGCAGTGGTAGCCAGGCACCATCCATTTCTTCTGGTCTCATGGCAAAGGAGGTAGTTGTTCATTTTTCCATAGACTGTTTAATCAAAATATTCAATATTGGTAGCCAGGCACCATCCAGTTCTTCTGGTCTCATGGCAAAGGAGGAACTGTGACATCTATTCTTGCCAAAAGTATTTAACCTGAATCTAGTCACAGAAATCCGGAGTGTGGGTTATTCTCCAAAGACAGCTGGCCTGGACCCTTGAAAAATGTTGATGTCTTGAGAAAAAGCATGAGGGGACTCTTGAGGTGAACAAAGACTAAGGAGATCTGGTAGCAGATGCAACGCACAATTCTGGATTTAAAAACTGAAAAACCTCCTAGGAGAGATATTTTGAGATAGTTTGAAAATTTTATTATTAGTATTATTGAGGTGAAATTCATGTAACATAAAATTAACAATTTTAGAGTGAACAATTCAGGGGTATTTAGTGCATTTACAGCATAGCCACTATCTAGAACCAGAACTTTTCATCACCCCAAGGGAAACCCTGTACCCATTAAGCTGTCACTCCCCATTAAGCCTTCTCCCCCAGCCCCTGGCAATTGGGGAAATTTGACCGTAGACTGTATATTATGTGGTATTATTGAATTTGTAATCAATGTCTTGAGTGTGATGTTGCATTGTGGTTACATGGGGCAAGTTTCTTGTTCTTAGGGGATGCGTGTGCAGTGTTCAGGGGTGAAGTGTCATAGTGTCTGCTTCACACTTTCAAATGGATCAAAAAAAAGTCTATATGATACATACATACATGCATATACATGCATATATCTCAGGGGAGGAAAACAAAATTATATGGCAAAATTTTAAGTTTGTGAATTGAGATAAAGTTGTTGATTTTGTTGTTGTTAGATGCGTTTGAGTCAATTCTGACATGTAGCGATCCCATGTAACAGAATAGAACTGCCCCATAGAGTTTCCTAAGCTGTAATCTTTATGGGAGCAGATCGCTAGGTCTTTTCTCCTGTGGAGCCGCTGGTGAGTACGAACCACTGACCTTTTTAGTTAGCGTCTGAGCGTTTAACTGTTGCACCACCAAGGCTCTTTTTGGTAAAGATTACAGCCTAGAAAACCCCATGGGGCAGTTCTACTCTGCCACATGGGGTCATTATGAGTTGAAATCAACTCGATGGCATCTAACAAGAACAACAAAGATGCCCCTGGTGTTTGCGTACAGGGAGGTGGTAAACAAGTGATGAATGAAGTAAATTTCAGATTCTGCTGTCATTTATCTGTTAATGATGGCCACAGGAGGGAGGCGTGAGGCTCTGGCTCTGGATATCAAGCTGGGCCACATTCAGTGGGCTAATATTTGTTAGATGCTTGCAACAGTGTCTGGCATATACCCAAAACCAAAAACAAACCAGTTGCCGTCAAGTCAACTCGGACTTATGGCGCCCCCATGTGTGTAGGAGTAGAACTGTGCTCCATGGGATTTTCAATGGCTGATTTTTCAGAAGTCAATTGCCAAGCCTTTCTTCCAAGGTGCCTGTGGGTAGTCTTGAACCTCCCACCTTTCTGTTAGCAGAAATAATACCAACTTGTCTTTGACCAAAGATAGTGGCAATAAATACCTTTCCTGTTTGCTTTGGAATAAATGAAGACTTAGCCACCCCTTCGTGGTCCTTCCCCCTTGGCACAGACAGCATTTAATTTCAATTTTCTCTTTTGTCCCCTGACCCATTGCACTTGAAATGCAGTTGCAGCGATTAGCTCTGTGATGAAAGACCATTAGGAAGTGGTCTTAAGTCAAGATCCAAAGAATTCATTAAGAAATCCTATTTTTAAATCGGACAGAGGTAGGGGAGACTAAAAGGAAGATGTTTAAAAATTATACGGAGGCCTAAAGGTGGTTATATTGGGCTCCTCTCCCTGGAGGTTAATTGAAGCCACTAAGAGCATTACTCCAAGAAGAATAAAAAGTCACCCATATCTATGGGATGGAGGCAGAGGGGGATTTATTGCTTATGATGTACTGAGTTTTGGTTTATAGTGATGGAAAAATTGCATTGATTAAGGGTAGAGTTGTATAGCTGATTAATGTAATTGCTGTCAGTAAGATATACACCTAAAAAGGTGAATTGGCAAAGTTGTGTGATGTATTTACAACAAAGACAAAAAAAAAAAAAAAAAAAAAAGAGTGCTAAGTAGAGCTAAATACCTCATGGGATTTGGTTCCTTGGTTTGGAGGTTTAGGGTCATTGTTTCATGGGACATCCCAGTTAATTGGCATAATAATGTGTTTAGTGCTTCTGTTCTACCTCTTAGTATGTTACATGGTGCCTGGAGTCTCAAAAGCTTGCAAGCGGCCATCCAAAGCACAGTAATTGATGTCTATTCGCCTGAAGCAACAGAGGAAGGAGAGTCAGGAATAGGAAGATATGGAATGTGTGGCTAATTGCCTCCATGAACAATTGCCTCCTTTGCCATGTGACCAGAAGAACTGGATGGTATCCAGCTACCATTACTGAACATTTTGATCAAACATTCTATGGAAGAGTCCTGATCAAAAGGGGGACAAACATAGAACAAATTTCAAATTCTCAGGGAGTCCAGAATTTCTGGAGCCATGGAGGCTGGATGAACCCCTGAAACTATTGCCCTGAAATAATCTTTAAACCTTAAACCAAAAAATATCCTCTGAAGTCTTCTTAAAACCAAACAATAGCTTAGCTTAACTAGTAAAGAATGTTTGCCTTGAGCATTGTGCTTTTTTAAGATCTATCTATATGGAATCAAGCTGACAACAGCAACTCAAAAGATTAGACAGGAACCTTTAGGGGGTGTGAGTTTATGTTAAGTGGGGAGGAACAACTCAGAAAAGGAGGATGAGAATGGTTGCACAACTCCAAGATAGTAATCAATGTCACTGAATTGTACATGTAGAAACTTGAATTGGTGTATGTTCTACTGTGTATATTCTTAGAAGCAACAACAAAAATAAAATAAATTCTATATATATGTATATATAAAATAAGTTACCTGTACCTGGAAAAGCCTCATACAAAATTCTGAAATCCAGTCACCTGGCATTGCTGCTTAGCTCTTAGCTCTTGAACTGCCTCCAAAGAGGCAGGTGATGGGTCTGTTGCTATGGAAACTGCTGGGTTCTTTTTTTTTTTTTTTTTTCATATAAAAAGTTAAAGAAAATGCTTCTTAAAAAAATACCTCCAACGATTTTCTTTTTCCATCACCTCCCGATTGCCAGCCCTTTGACCGTCTAATTTAAACAGTTCAGGAGTGTGCTTATTTGAAGGGAGATGAACAAAGAGAAAGGCCGATGAAGAGAAGGGTGGGATTTCCAAGACCCAAGTGACCCCCTTTTCCCTGTCGTCTGGTCCTGTAAGGTTTTGCGCTCTTAGTTTTTTGCCTTTCTCTCTGCCATTTCTCTGTTCACGTTCAAAGCCCTCTGTAAACATGGTTGTAGTAGCTGCTGTCGAGTTGTCCCCGACACATGGTGACCCCATGCCCAATGGAACCAAATGCTGCTCGGTCCTGCACCATCCCCTTGATGGGCTGAGGATAGGACCATTGTGATCCAGAGGGTTTTCACTGGCTGGTTTTCAGAAGTCGATCGCCAGGCCTTTCTTCCTAGTCCCTCTTAGCCTGGAAGCTCAGCATCATAGCAATATGCAAGCCTCCACTGAGGGACCGGTGGTTGCTGCGCACAAGGTGTGTTGGCCATGTGACAGAATGTGTCGTATTTTAAATGCTATCCCTGGGTTGTATCCAGGAAAGAAGCCAGGAGCCTCGTGGAGAAGGCGTCCCCTAGGAAAGCTGGCCTGTCCGGGCAGAAGACAAGTTCTTTTCTCCCGTCCTTGGTCCGTCCCCTGCGCTAACTCACCGGTGAGCATCCCCGTGACCTATGCAGAGAAACATTTTCTGGCTGGTGTCCCCAGGGCTCGCCAGTGTCTGGTGTCTGCAAAACCTCTAGAGAGCGTGTCTCTCTCAGTGTTCTGGAACTTGCTGTAAAGTCTGTGTGGGATAAGAATGAACTTGCCATAATGGAGTAAATGGTGATTAAAAGGTCCCCGCTGGGGACTTCACGCCGGCTTCTAGAATGCTCTGCCTTCAGACACGCAGCCAAGCCCCCGTGTGTGGAACATGGAAGGAAAGGCCACCGAACAGCCGAGAAGGAGAGTAATTGCACCATAATGAATGTGAGATGGGTAATCTCCGTCATCTTGGAAGCTGCTGACAGCTTATAATGCTGCATTTTCCTTATGTCTTTTTTTTTTCTAACTCTTACGGAAAATAGAAGAAGCCCTAATGGTGCAATGGTTAAGCGCTCAGCTGCTAACCTAAAGGATGGCGGTTCAAACCAGCAGCGGCTCCGAGGGAGGAAAGACCAGGTGATCTGCTCCCATAAAGATTAGAGCCTAGGAAACCCTATGGGCGCAGTTCTGCTCTGTCTGCCCTATGTGGGTCGCTATGAGTCGGAATCGACTCAAGGACGCCTAACAACACAACAGCAAATGGAAAGCAAGAAGCCAAGGATGAGATTGCTTAGTGGGTGTCTTAGTCATCTAGTGCTGCTCTAACAGAATTGCCACAAGTGGATGGCTTTAACAAAGAGAAGTTTATTCTCTCACAGTCCAGTAGGCTACAAATCCAAATTTAGGGCGCCAGCTCCAGGGGAAGGCCTTCTCTCTCTGTCGTCTCTAGAGAAAGGTCTTGTGATGCATCAGTCTTCCCTTGGTCTGGGAGCATCTCAGCGCGGGAACCTCAGGTCCAAAGGACACGCTCTGCTCTTGGCACTGCTTTCTTGGTGGTATGAGGTTCCCATGTGTCTCTGCTCGCTTCTCTCTTTTATATCTCAAAAGAGACTGGATTAAGACACTATCTAATCTTGTAAACCTCATCAGCATAACCTCATCACAGTGACAGAATTTACAACACATAAGGAGATCACATATAACCTCATTATAGTGATAGAGTTTACAACACAGAAGGAAATCACATCAGATTACACAGTCATACAACACTGGGAATTATGACCCAGCCAAACTGACAGATATTTTTTGGGGACACAACTCAATCCATGACAGTGGTCCAATATGTATCTTTGGTCAGAATCATCTGCCATCTCAGATGTGTTACCCATTGCCATTGAGTCAATTCCAACTCATAGTGACCCTACAGGACAGAGCAGAACTGCCCCACAGGGCTTCCAAGGAGTGGCAGATACGTTAAGGTAACTGTTCAAGAGTTTGCACAATTCGGCCCACTGCCAGCGAAATCGGCAACAAGTCTAGAGACATCAGACTCGGGGCAGAGAGAGCGGGCGAGAGCTAGCCTCTGCCCTCCCAGGAAGTTCTTGTTTTCTGAGCTCCACCTGAGAACTACGAGGTTCTAGATCCTTGGGCCTTGGAGGAGACAGACAGACGGCCAGCCTGGGATGAGCACACCGCAGATCAGTGAAGGGTCGTATCTGGGACGCAGGATGCTCATATGATGGCAAAACGCTGAGTGCCCAGTGTCTTCTACAAGATAGTCTGGCATGTGACCCTAGAGACCACAACGTAGGAATGCTGTATTTTCCAGAACGTAAGATACTCGCATTTCTGTTTTCCCAGACGGCTACATTTCTCATTCCTTTAATCGACTGGGTAACCAGTTGCTGTCAAGTCGATCCTGACTCATGGCGACCCCATGGGTGTTGGAGTAGAACTGTGCTCCATAGGGTTTTCAGTAGCTGATTTTTTAGGAGGAGATCTGCAGGCCTTTCTTCCCAGGCGCCCCTGGGTAGACTCAAACCTACAACCTTTTGGTTAGCCCGCAAGCATACCAACCGTTTGCACCACCAAAACAAATGAACAGAAAAATAACCAGTTGCCATTGAGTGGATTCCAACTCATGGTGACCCCATGTGTACAGAGTAGAACTGGTCCATAGAGTTTTCAAGGCTGTGATCTTTTGAAAGTAGATCACCAGGCCTTTCTTCCAGGGTTCCTCTGGGTGAGTTCATCAACCTTTTGGATACCAGCTGAGTGAGTTAACAATTTGCATCATCTAGGGACCACAGAATTACCTATTTAGCTAACATCTATATACTGAAGTCCACAGCAGCCATGAAGTGAAGCAGCATGGGTCAGCACTTTAAGCAGATCTCTGTAGACTTCTGAATTCTGACGCTGGCGTTGTCCTTGACAGCTTTGCATCCTGTTACGTCAGGTATGGTCCCTGGGCTTCAGAGGGCTAGGGCAGTTCAGGCACCTCTTCAGTCCTGACTTAAAAAGTCGTGTAAAAATAATAATGAATGAACTGGTCCCTGTTCGCCTGGAGCAACAGAAGAAGCAGAGTGAGGAATAGAAGGAGGAAATGGAATATGTGGTTAATTGCCTCTATGAACAACTGCCTTCTTTGTTGTGAGACCAGAAGAACTGGATGGTTCCTGGCTACTGTTACTGAATGTTTTGATCAAAGATTCTACAGGAGGATCCTAATCAAAAGGGGGAAATAATGAACGAATTTCAAATATTCACGGAATCCAGACTTTGGAGCCATGGAGGCTGGATGAACCCCTGAAACTACTGCCCTGAGATAATCTTTTAACCGTACCCCCGAAAATATCCCCTGAAGTCTTCTTAAAACCAAACAGTAGCTTAACTAGTAAAGGATGTCTGCCTTGAGCATTGTGCTCTTTTAAGATCTATCTGTATGGGATCAAACTGACAAGAGAAACTGGAAAGATTAGATACAAACCCTAGGGAGCAGTAAGTTTATGTTAATAAGGGAGGAACAGCTCAGAAAAGGAGGGTGAGAACGGTTGCGCAACTTGAAGAATGTAAATCAGTGTCACTGAACTGTACAGGTAGGAACTATTGAATTGGTGTATGTTCCGTGTTTATTTTCAACAACAGCAAAAGATAAAATCAATTATTATTTTTTTTAATGGAAGACTTTTAAAAATCAGAAGGCCTCATAATTCTTTGATAGTTTGCCTGTGAGGACTGATGCTGTTCTGTGTTCTGAAAACTAGTTCCAGGGATTCAGGGAAGGACAACGTTGTGGCCATTTCTGCCTCTACCACAAGGCATAACCTTTATTGGCCAACTCATCAAAACGTGATTTAAGAATCTGGTTTTCTGTTTTCTCTTAAAAAGCAGATCTGAAACATTGAACCCATTTTTCTGTTCCAGTAGTTTGGAGCCAAGTAGCCATTGTTCAGAGCCCCTGGGTAGTGCAAACTGTTAAGCACTCAACTTCTAACTCAAAGGTTGGTGGTTCGAGTCTACCCAGAGGCACCTCAGAAGAAAGGCCTGGTGATGTTTCTGAAAGGGCACAGCCTTGAAAACCCTATGTTCTCCTCTGAGATCCACGGGGTTTCCCTGAGTCGGGGTTGACTTGAAGGCAACTGGTTTGTTTGTCTATTTTTTAGAGGGTTTAGGGGACTTCTGCTCTCTGCTCCACCATAACCCCAGCTGCTTCTGCAGTATCTGCAGACAAGCTTTCCCTCTGACTGAAATTACTTACTGACGCCTGGAGGCATTTTTGTTTACAGTTCCTACTTTAGAATTTCAGTGGATGTTGTGGACTTTCCCTTTAGAGAGTAAATTGTGTTAACCTACTCCAGTGCTGGAAACAGGTTGACCAGATAACTGTTGTTATTAGTCTATACTTTGGGTCCATTTATAGTTTATTAGGATGACTTCTCCACTTGGACTGAAGCCAAGATGAAACTTCCTTCTCGTTTGATATTATCATGATCCCATTACAGAGGGAATAATAATAGTTTTCCAGTATGTACTGTGTAAAGGCAAGTCTCATCACGGCTTTGCTATGCATGCATTACAGTGTCAACCTCCAGACGACAAAATAATAATGCTGTAAATAATCCCAGTGTTTCAAAAATAGCAGTGATGCATGACAGGTGTCTGCTTAGCTATGCAAGGAGTAATGCAAATAAAGCTCCCGTTTCCTGGCGAAGTGACTGGAAGATTCCACTTGGAGAATCTTTGCCAGGGAAAGAAGGCACACTTGACACACAGAAGCATAAATGAGACAACTTTCTGCAAATGGAATCAAGCTTAATACTCAGGCAAAAACCAAACCAAACCCATTGCCGTCCAGTGGATTCTGACTCATGGTGACCCCATGTGTGTCAGAATGGAACTGTGCTCCACAGGGTTTTCAATGGCTGGTTTTCAGAAGTAGATCACCAGGCCTTTCTTCCTAGTCTTAGTCTAGAAGATCAATCTTTCAGTTAGCAGCTGAGCAAGTTAACCGTTGTACCACCCATAAAACCAAACCAAACCTGTTGCCGTCCAGTCGATTCCAACTCATGATGACCCCATGGGTTACAGAGTAGGACTGCTCCATAGGGTTTTCTTGCTGTAAGCAGATAACCAGGCCTTTCTTCTGCCATGCCACTGGGTGAGTTCCATCTGCCAACCTTTAGGCTAGTAGTCAAGGGCAAACCATTTGTACCACCCAGGGATGTCAGTGCCTGAGAGGGTTTGGGGTCCCAGCCTACTTACACAGTGATGTGTGGGTGCTGCGTTTCACAAGAACGTTACTAAAAATAGATCCATGGTGTAGATAGAATGCACTGTACTTGCTAGAGCAACTGGTCAGTAGAACTTTCTGGAAATATTCCATATCTGTGTTGCCCAGAAAGTGGCTATTGAACACTTGAAATGTGGCCAGTGTGACTGAAGAACTGAATATTTAATTGTATTTAATTTTAGTTCATTTAAACTTAAACAGCCACATGTGGCTAGGGGCTACCCTATTGGATAGCACAGAACATTCAGGAGAAGCCTGATGCGGGACCCCTGACTTCTGGAAGTTTAGTGTCTGAGATAAATTTAAGCCCGTGTGTACCTTGCTTAACAAGGTTAACAACAATAACTAATAATAAAAAAGAACAGTTATAACAGCATACCATAATAAAGGGGCCCTGGTGGCACCAAAGTGGGTCTTATGAACTGAAATCAAAGTATTGGTAGGTAGGAGCCCTGGTGGCACAGTGGTTAAGAGCTTGGCTGCTAACCAAAGGTCGACAGTTCAAATCCACCAGCCACTCCTTGGAACCCCTATGGGGCAGTTCTACTCTGTCCTATAGGGTCGCTGTGAGTTGGAATCAGCTTGACGGCAACAGGTTTGGTTTTTGGTTTGGTGAGTGGCTTTAAACAACAGACCTTTATTCTCTCACGGTTCTGGAGCCCAGGAGTGCAAAGTCAGGCTGTCTGCAGGACCCTGCTCCCTCTGAAGGCTCTAGGAGGGAAGATCCTTTCCTGCTCTCCCGGCCCTGGTGGTCATGGACATTCCTGCGCTTATGGAGGCATCTTCATGTGCCGCCTTTCCTCTGACTGTCCCTCGGAGTTTCTTCTCCTCTTTCATAAGGGCACGACTCGGACTGGATTACCAGAACCAGCTGCCATCAGTCAGTTCTGACTCGTGGTGACCCCACGTGTGTCAGAGAAGAGCTGTGTTCCATGGGGTTTTCAGTGGCTGATTATTCAGAAGTGGATCACCAGCCTTTCTTCCAAGGCACCTCTGGGTGGACTGAACCCTGCAACCTTTTCATTAGCAGCCCCGCTGTTAACTGTTTACACCACTCAGGGATTCCACTCTGTTGGTAGAGATCCAATTAGCACTCACCCGGTTCCAGTATGACCTCATGTTAACTGATAACATCTTCAGAGACCCTTTTCCAAACAAGATATGCAGCATATCTTTTCAGGGGACACAATTCAATCCATAATAATTAGTATGTCAGACTATTGATGTCCTAGATAGGAATTGAGACCAAGTTTTTTTAAAAAATTGAGTTAGATTGAATTCAATTTAAGGAAAAATACAACATAAATAATGAATTAGTTAATCCCCAGATGCGGCAAAAATGTCAAAGTTATTAAGCAGATGCCTGAAAATTTAGAAATACCGATCGAGATGCTGGTACTGTCTATGCTCTGCTTCTTGTGCGTCTTTTAATTTTTTTTCACAAGCGCACATGTCTGACGACAAAATCTTGTCCTTCAAACCTTTGTGCAGCTGAGTGAACTACTTTTTTTCTTTCCTTGTTTCACTTGGCTCCCCTCGTTTTTATTTGGAAGTCAGCCGAAAGCATGAATATTCATGATGCTGTTGAACAAGATTTTTATTGAAGACAAAAATGGATAGGAAGGTTTTCATTTGTCATCATCTAGTCAGAGGGTGAAAGCCCCATTGAAAGGTTGGTGTCCGCGATTTTGCTTATTTACCATTTCCTTTTGCTAAGAATGCAGTTTTTTGGCTACTCAGATGTCACCCCCCACTTGGAAAAAATGCAAAAAATGTTTTTTCATTTATGTGCTGCCACTTCCTACCCTGGAATATCAGATGAAAGACGAGATAAGGTGATTAATGAAAACAGGGGAGAATCATTGTTTTTCTGGTTTTGCTAAGTATAAGCAGAGAAGAAATAGGCATCTACGGCAAAAAATGTGCCTTTGATTTCTTTCGGACGCCCTTTGCTTTCTGATTCCCGGAAAATCGATCCTCTTCATCCTTGCTAATGTGTGTGTCTCCGCCCGCTACCCTCTGCAGGAGAGAGGGTGCACATTTGGTGAGGCTGATTTATCAAGGCGTTATTCTTCCTCGCACGTCCCAGCCGTCCAAGGCTACCCATTTTTCACAAGACCTATTGTTACTTGGCAGAAAATAAATACACCATCAAAGATGTATTGCGATTCTGACTAAAATATGAAGGACAGTGAGCATTTCACTTTGAGTTTGTGCAAACAGTACTGATGAATGAAAAAGAAGTTCCCAGGAGAGCCTTTGTGATCCGAACAGTTTACTCCTTATGGGAGTGGGGGGTGAGTTAAGGGCTTTGAGCCATTCATTCATTCATTCATTCATGTCAACAAATACATTTATCAAGTACCTGCTAAGTGCCGTCTCCTGCATACAAGGGATCCAACAGTGAGCAGAATAGACCAGAAACGGCCCTGATGGAGCTTACATTTTATGGGTAGGTAGGCAAACGGTTGTGGGCTTGGCTGCTAACCAAAAGGTTGGCGGTTTAAGTCTACTCAGAGGTGCCTTGGAAGGAAGTCCTGGTGATCTACTTCTGAAAACTCAGCCAATGAAAACCCTAGGGAGCGCAGTTCTTTTCTGACATAACGTGAAGTCACCATGAGTCGGGGTCAACTTGATGACAACTGATTAGGCAATCATCAGACAATAAAATATGGTGACTGGCAAGTACGGTAATAAGTGCTAAGAACAAAAATTAAACAAAGCAAAAATTGAATTTTCTAAAGAATTATTTAACAAGTCGTATATCCAGCAATGATTTGGAAAACAAGTGAAAAACAGAGCAGAAGCACAAGCAGTTTTCATTAAAGGCAGTTAAGGCAATGTTTCTCCAAGTGCAGTTTGTCCATTACCAGCAGTCCATGTGGCTCAGTGCTTTTAATTGGTCATAATCACATATTTAGTGTCATGGTTAGCTTCCATTTTTATCAGTGGACATGAGTTTTCCAAGTTCCCTTTCTCAGGAGATTTAAAAGTGAGAAGGGCAAATACTTATGCAGAAAAATATTAAGTTGATTGCGAAAGTGGTAGTGTATGGATGGGAGCTGTTATGGATTGAATTGTGTCCCCCAAAAATATGTGTCAACTTGGCTGAGCCATGATTCCCAGTATTATGTGATTGAGCACCATTTTGTCATCTGATATGATTTTCCTATGTGTTGTAAATCCTACCTCTATCATGTTAATGGGGCAGGATTAGAGGCAGCTATGTTAATGACACAGGACGCAATCTACAAGATTATTGTGTCTTCAATCTCTTTTGAGATATAAAAGAGAGAAGGGAGCAGAGAGACGGGGGACCTCATACCACCAAGAAAGCAGTGCCAGGAAAAGAGCGCATCCTTTGGACCCAGGGTCCCTGCGCTGAGAAGCTCCTAGACCCAGGGTTAGATTGAAGACAAGGACCTTCCCCCCGAGCCAACAGAGACAGAAAGCCTTCCCCTGGAGCTGACGCCCTGAATTTGGACTTCTAGCCTGCTAGACTGTGAGAGAATAAATTTCTCTTTGTTAAAGCCATCCACTTTTGGTATTTCTCTTATAGCAGCACTAGATAACTAAGACAGGGGCATTGGTGGTTCAATGGTAGAATTCTCGCCTACCATGCAGAAGACCTGCATTTGATTCCTGGCCAGTGAACCTCATGCATAGCCACCACCAATTTGTCAGGGAGGCTTGCATGTTGCTATGATGCCGAGCAGGTTTCAGTGAAGCTTCCAGACTAAGATGGACTAAGAGGAAAGGCCTGGTGATCTACTTCCAAAAACCAGCCAGTGAAAACCCTGTGGATCACAACGGTCTGATACTCAACTGATCGCGAGGAGGAGGGTGCAGGACCAGGCAGCGTTTTGTTCTGTTGTGCGTGGGATTAGCATGAGTCAGGGGCTGACTTACCGGAAGCTAAGCCACAGCAGTATATGGATATGAGAAAATTTGTGGTGGCAATACAGAAATGATTGCTCCAGTGAGCTGATGATAGCCACTTTCTGTGCACAAATAATAGCTGAAGAAGGAAACGGAAGCCAAGACCTTGTAGATTCTTTCACTACCGTGGTGTGACCGAGAGTCCCTGTTGAGGTGGTTTACCTGTCTCTGTTTTCTGCTGCTGCATAGCATACACCCCAAGACCTAGTGGCTTAAACAAACAACATGTTATTTGCTCATGATTCCCTGGGTTGGCCAAGACTCTGGCCCTTGCTTCGTGAGGTATAGGCTGGGATTCCCCGTGCAGCTGCAGGGCTGCAGGATCCAAGGTGGGCTGAGCCCCGTGCCTGTTCTCGCAGCCTCCGTGGCTACATGGCTGGGGCTTCTCTCTCCTGAGGTCTTTCAACCTCCAGCGTCTCGCTCCCTAGTGTGATCTCTCCAGCATTGTAGCTGGGCATCTTCCCATGGTGCTTGGGGCTCCAAAAGTACTGTCTTAGTTATCCAGTGCTGCTGTAACAGAACTACCACCGTGGGTGGCTTTAACGTACAGAAATTTATTCTCTCACAGTCTAGGAAGCTAGAAGTCTGAATTCAGGGCGCTGGCTCCAGGGGAAGGCTTTCTCTGTCTGCCGGCTCTGGAGGAAGGTCCTTGTTCCTTGGTTCTTTGGTGGTCTTCTTGTGGTGTGGCGTCTCTCTTCCCCAGTTGTGCTTGCTCTCTTGCTTGTTTTATCTCTTTTATAACTTGGAAGAGAGTGATTTAAGACGCCCCTACAGTGATACGGTCTCATTAACATAAAATGAAACCCGTTCTCAAATGAGATTAAAACCAAACTGGGGGGAAAAAAGACCCACTGCCTTCAAGTTGATTCCAACTCACAGTGACCCTATAGGACAAAGTGCAGTGCCCCTTGGGATTTCCAAGGCTGTAATCTTTATGGAAGTAGACTGCTACATCTTTCTCCCGAGGAGCATCTGGTGAGTTTGAACCCCCAAAGTTTCAGTGAGCAGCCGAGCGCTTAACCACTGAGCCAATGCACAGCCCTCAGGAATTAGAGGCAGTTTCAGGCTAACAGGAGCCCTGGTGGCACAGTGGTTAAGAGCTCAGCTGCTAACTAAAATGTTGGCAGTTCGAATCCACCAGCTGCTCCTTGGAAACCCAATGGGGCAGTTCTGCTCTGTCCTGTAGGGTCGCTATGAGTCGGAATCCACTCAAGACAATGGGTTGTTTTGTTTATTGGTTTTCAGGATCAGAGGAGGAGGGAGAAGTGCAGAATGGGTTGCCTGGACCTCTTACAGAGAGGCAAGGGAAATGGGGAGACTGACACGGCAGGAGTCAGCAGCTCAGGACTTGAGAAAACAAGAACCCAGCTGGGGAGACACGACTATGACTGAATGAGAGACAAAGTATATGGCGCAGGCCACCGGCCAGGATGGGGAGAAGGAGAGAAGTCACAGTGAAAGAGACCTAGCTTTCAAGTCCTTCTTGTTTGAAATGGAGATTTGTCTTTGTTTCTGTGCATTTTTCCCATCTAGATCACCCAGGAAGTAGACGAGATAACCAAATTTCACTTGTGAACTCTTTGAGAGGTAGTAAGAAACTCTGAAGTCCATTTACACATACAACAGTAATTGTAATAGCTACCATTTATCACGTCCTTATTATAAGCCTGGCACTATGTTAATGCTTTGCACAGATTAACTCACGGGAAGTTTATGCATTGAATTTTCAAAGCTGTAGGAAATACTGCTGGCTACCTACCCAGCTTCCACTTCCTCCGTCATAACAGATTCTTGATTGAGTTCAAGTTCATGTTCTTGCCCCTCGTGACCCATCCCTGGGCCTCAGGGAATGTTGATCCCTCCCCCAGCTCCAGAAATTGACAGGACTGGTGTTCTGGTTACTACTGCCACGTACAAATTACCCTGAAACCTAGAAGGTTAGAACAACTATTTTGTTTTGCTCGTGATCTTGTGAGAGAGTGCTCGTAAGGGCAGTTCTTACTTGGGGTTTCCCATGTGGTTGCAGAGATGTTGGGTGGGGCCGAAGTTATCTGAAGGCCCTACTGGGCTCGGTTAGTCCCTGGGTGGTGCATACCTTTATGCTTAGCTACTAAGCTAAAGGTTGGAGGTTCAAACCCACCCCGTGGCTCTGAGGAAGAAGGGCCTGGTGATCTGCTTCCATAAAGGTCACAGCCAAGAAAACCCTATAGAACAGTTCTACTGTGTCAGATGGGGTCTCCATGAGTCAGAGTGGACTTGACAGCAACGACTTTCATTTTTGGTCTACTGGGCTGGACATCCAAGATGGCTGATGGACTT
Source organism: Dugong dugon (assembly GCA_030035585.1). Taxonomy (NCBI): domain Eukaryota; kingdom Metazoa; phylum Chordata; class Mammalia; order Sirenia; family Dugongidae; genus Dugong; species Dugong dugon. The sequence continues at coordinate 3,294,869 of CM057476.1, read as the reverse complement.
GGCTGGGGCTGTCAGCCCTACACATGGGCTCTCCAATATGGCAGCCTAGGGGTCACTGGACTTCTTACATGGTGGCTGGCTTCCCCCAGAGCAAGCATTCCAAGAGATACTTCCTGCCCTAGCCCTGGAATTCATGGGCATCATTTCTGCCACTCTCTGTTGGTTGAAGCAGTTACAAATCAGAGTCACAGGGAAGGGGCACAGACCCCACCTCTTGATGAGAGGAGTATCAGAATTCGGGGCCATGTCCTAAAACTGCCACCGCTGCTCTAAGGATGATCTTGTTCCCTTCACCACCAGCTGGTTCAGGAGCGGGCATAGGTCCCGATGTGTGCCACTCAAGAGAAAGTTCCTCAGCTTTCTCTGGATGCTGTTGTGTCTGGTGTAACACCTAGAATCCAACAGCCTTTTTTCTTTTTAACAGTTTGATGATGAAGCCAATGTGGGAAATTTCGGGGAGGAAAGAAGGAAGGAACTGGAGTCCTTGGAATTCACTAGGTCCTGGAGCAACCTACTCTGAAGCCGTTGAGCTACCTGTGTTTTGAGTGAAACCAGCTTGAGGTGAATGCATCTGTCTGATCTTGGTGGACACACTTTAATATTTAACTCCGAAGGCATCAGTGATGGGGAGAGAAAGTAAACTGAGTCTAAAAAGAGTCATTGCTGGCCTCACTGTGGGTCTTTTTCCAGGTGTTGGTGACTGGGCTTCCAGTCTTGGGTCTCTCCTGTGACCTACGTCAAAGTGTTGACTTTGTGTAAGTATGAGGTTGCTATTTGCAAATGCTGTGTTCCGTTCATTGTGGATGTGTCTCTTCTGATCCTCTCATCTTCCTCCTTCCCTGTCCCCAGCTCCGTTTCTGTTTATTCACCGTCTCTCCTCTTTTTGTACTTTGCTTTGATGTTTTAAATGCCCGCAGGTCCTTTGCGTACTTACTCTTTGTAGAAAGCCCGGAGTACTTTGGAGATGAAACATTATAGGTCTGTGTAATAATAGTTTTTCAAGCATCCCGTGCCAGGGTTAAATGATATTCCGGAAAATGTACATTTATGGCCGGCTGGAAGATAAAATTAGGGCAAGGTGATTAAAGAAAAACTGTTTTCTATTTAAAACGTGCTGTTAAATTAATAGAAAATGTAACACCGCAGAATCTGTTCACCTTCTGACATCTGTGAATTTCATAAAAAGTAGATGATTCACTTGGTGTAAATTAAATCTGAACAAAAATAAATAAATAAAAATTTAAAACCCTCTGCATGTATCATCAGGATGGCAGGTGTGGCTGTGTCCAACAGACCAGATACGATCACGTGGCCGTACTTGAAAGATAAGTGCTTGATAATAGGGTCTTGTATTGGTACATCCTGTTTCTAACCCACGAGGTACCCAAGCTGGGCATGCCCCTCCCAGGTGAAGCCCTCCACCTGTCCGTGGGAGGGGCCAACACTGCTGAGTGGTTGTCCCACCTGACAGTAGTCAGAGGGAGATAGGAGAAAGAAGCATCCCCACCACTTGCTGTGGACTCGATTCCGATTCTTGGTGCCCCCATGTGTGTCAGAGGAGAACTGTGCTCCATCGGGTTTTCAGTGGCTGTGATGTTTCAGAAAAGGAGCCCTGGTGTTGCAGTTGTTAAAGCACTCAGCTGCTAACCAAAAGGTCGGCCGTTTGAACCCACCAGCCTCTCTGTGGGAGAAAGGTGTGGCAGTCTACTTCCGTAAACATTACAGCCTTAGAAACCCTGTGGGGCAGTTCTGCTCTGTCCTATAGGGTCGCTATGAGTTGGAATCTACTCAATAGCAGTGGGTGATGTTGTTTCAGAAGTATATCTCCAGGCCTTTATTCCACGGTGGCTCTGGGCAGACTCGCACCTCCCACCTTTCAGTTAGCAGCCGAGCGCATTAACGTTTGTACCAGCCAGGGACCCCTGGAATTAAATAGCCAAGTGTAATTCCTGGACTGCAAGATACGGATTTGGCATTCCCTGGACTTAGCATCATCTCTTGCCGTTTTGGAACAGACTGTGGAGGGACCCTTTGAATGCACACTCCCGCTGTTGTGAAGTTTTACAGCGACTACAACTGTGCTCTCTCATATGCCAGGTTTTTTGTTTGTTTGTTTTTTTGTTTTTCCGAATGGCCCTCAGACCAGGCTTCAGTTGCATTTGGCCATCTTCCCTCCTAATAACCAAAAACCAAAATAAACCACTACCTGAGGAGTTAGCTCTGACTCATGGCAACTCCATGCGTGTCAGAGCAGAACTGTGCTCCACAGGGTTTTCAGTGGCTGATAGTAGATCACCAGGCCTTTCTTCCGAGGCACCTCTGGGTAGACTTGAACCTCCAGCCTTTTGATTAGCAGCCGAGCACGTCAACCGTTTGCACCACTCAGGAAGTCCAGAGTCAGGATAATGCAGACTGATTTCCTTCTTCCTCCTACCGGCAAAACTAACTGCGAAAGTTAAAAACTAGAGGCCGAGTGATTACAGCTTACAGAAAGTCCTTCCTGGCGTTCTCCTCCTCTCCTTGCTCCTCTACTCCAACTAGCGAGTGTCAGGGAAAATCTGAATTTGTGGGACTCGGAGTAAGCTTGAGCTAAGCTGACTCGCAGGGGTGACGGTGGCTTGAAGGAAAGAGCCGCTGGGTAAGTAAATCATGGTTGTCAAATCCAGTTAAGCGGGTCTGGGTGACTAGGTATGCAGCCTGAATTCCTTTTCACTCCTGTCCCAGATGCCCCACCCAGAATGGAGGTAGTGAATTTCAGAAACAACAGAAGCAAAAACCTTGAGGTCAGGGGTGTGCTTCGTGGTTCAGCCACCTCTGCTTGTTCACAGTCGATCCTGGACGGGGGTGTGGGCTCCTTACCCATCGTTGTTGTTGTTGTTCGTTGCCACTGAGTCGGTTCGGACTCATGGCGACCCCACGTGCGCAGAATAGAACCATGCGCCATAGGGTTTTCAAGGCTGTGACCTTTCAGCAGCAGATTGCCAGGCCTTTCTTCTGAGGTGCCTCTGGATGGGTGTGAACCACCAACCTTTCAGTTAGTGGTCCAGCGCTTCCCCATTTGTGCCACCCGGGGACTCTTTCCTTCCCTGTCAGGGTTACAGTTCGGTCCTTCGGGATGACGAAGAAATCAGTAAGTGGGACTCTTGGAAAGATGGAAACAGCCGTGTCGTTCATTGTGGAGAAGGATCTTTCTCCCATCGAGATACACGTTATGTGAGTGTGAACGTTGTAATGAAACCGTGCCACTTAATTACATCACTAGGTAAGACGGGGTTTCCACCATCATGTTGCTTCAATCAACAAAGTAGAAATGTAGGATCTTGTTCTGTGGGTAATGCGTGAACACGACCTCTGTCTTATTGGTGTTTAGAATGGGCAGACCCGGCACCCAGCCCTGCACGAGAAAGCCTAGGAGACAAAGACGGGATAGGCAGAGGCTAGAGTGCAGCACAGATGCTGGCCTACAGGCCATGGGGAGGCACTGCGAGCCGACCAGCCCCCTGAGCTCATACTCCGGCCCCAGAAGCAATGAGGGTATGTGTGTTGCAGTATGCATTCTGCAAACACTGTGCCTCAGATATTGTGCTGGGTGTTCGTGAAACGGATGGATGAGATGCCAACTTTGCATGCTCGCGTGCTATTATGAATGGAATCGTGTCCCCAAAAATGTGTGTCAACTTCGCTAGGCCATGATTCCCAGTATTGTGTAGTTGTCCTCCATTTTGTGATCTGATGTAATTATCCTGTGTGTTGTAAATCCTAACCTCTATGATGTTAATGAGGCAGGATTAGAGGCAGTTATGTTAATGAAGCAGGACACAATCTACGGGATTAGGCTGTATCTTGAGTCAATCTCTTTTGAGATATAAAAGTGAGACGCAAGCAGAGAGGAGAAGGACCTCTTACCACCAAGAAAGACGAGCCAGGAGCAGAGCATGTCCTTCAAGCGTCCTTGCTCTTGAGAATCTCCTAGTCCAGGGGAAGACTGATGACAAGGACCTTCCCCCAGAGCCAACAGAGAGACAGAGCCTTCCCCTGGAGCTGGAGCCTTTAATTTGGACTTTTAGCCTCCTAGACTGTGAGAGAATAAATTTCTCTTTGTTAAAGCCATCCACTTGTGGTATTTCTGTTACAGCAGCACTAGATGACTAAGACACATGCCTAGTCCAGGGGTGAATATGTCAGCTTTGGCCCACTAACAGTGAATGGCTGGCATGATGTGTTGAGAAGGATTCTGAGGCCTTGCCTGAGTTTAGGGGAAAAGAGAGAATTGATTGTTGATGTCTGCCATGGACAAGAAGATGAGGAACAGCAGCTTGCTAACCACGTGTGCTGTTTCAGGAACTGAACTCTCTTTGTTTCAGGCAACACTGGAGCCTTGGCAGCAGACACGGGGATAAACAAACCCAAATGCCACAGATCTGATGGCCAATACAGTTTTGATGTGCATGGAATTTTTCTTTCCTTTTTCCTTTCTCTTTCCTTTTCTCTCCCTTCATTCTTTCTGTATTGTCTTAGTCATCTAGTGCTGCTCTAACAGGAATACCACAGGTGGATGGCTTTAACAAAGAGAAGTTTATTTTCTTACAGTCCAGTAGGCTACAAGTCCAAATTCAAGGCATCAGCTCCAGGGAAGGCCTTCTCCCTCTGTTGGCTCTGGAAGAAGGTCCTTGTCATCAGTCTTTTCTTGGTCTGGGAGCATCTCAGCCCAGGAACCTCAGGTCCAAAGGATGCACTGTGCTCCTGGCACTGCTTTCTTGGTGGTATGAGGTTCCCGTGTGTCTCTGTTCACTTCTCTTTTATATCTCAAAAAAGATTTGCTTAAGACACTATCCAATTTGTAGACCTCATCAGTGTAAGTGCCACTGATCCATCTTATTACATCTTGGTGATAGAGTTTACAACACATAAGGAAATCATATTACAAACTGGTACACAATCATACAAGACTGGGAATCATGACCCAGCCAAACTGATACACACATTTTTTGGGAGACATAATTCAGTCCATGACATGTATGGAACCAACATATATTCTTATAAGTTCTTTATATGTTCCATAGTTTCCTTTATATAGTATTCTTATTGCTGCATCCTTTACACCTGTTAAAATGCACAGATCTTAATTATATGTCTGACTGCATTTGACAAATGCAGACACCCACGTGACCCACACCCCTATCAAGATATGAGATGATGTCATAATGCCAGAAGGTTCGTTGTGTTCTTTTCTGGCCAATCCCCTGCCCCGGTACTGAGCAGCTGCTGTTCTGATTTCCATCATGATAGATTAGTTTTGCTTGTTGTCTAATTTCGTGTATATGGAATTATAAATACTGTACTATCTTATCCAGCTTCTTTATAGCTCAGCGTGTTTCTGAGATTCATTCATGTTTTTGCATGCATCCGTGTTGCTGTTATTGGGTGACATCGAGTCGATTTCGACTCAGAGATGCCATGTGACACAGTAGAACTACCCCATAGGGTTTTCCAGGCTGTGATCTTTACAGACGATCACCAGGTCTTTCTCCTTCAGCGCCGGGTGGGTTCAGACCACCAACATTTTGGTAAGCAGCCAAGCACTTAGCCATTGTACTACATTCCTTTCTGTTGTTGGGCCGTATTCTGTTGCACAGACATACTGCAATTTGTCTATCCATTCATCTGGTGATATCCAGTGTGAGCTACTATGAATAAAGCTAATTTGTTATTTGGATACAAGTTTGTGTGTGGACATCGCTTTTCATTTCTCTTGGAGTGAAATTGCGGGTTCTTAGGGAGAGCATATGTTTACCTCTTAAAGAAACTGCCGGTTTTCCGAAGTGGATATACCAGTTTAAAAAACAAAACAAAAGAACCACTGCCGTCAAGTCGGTTCCGACTCTTGGCAACCCCATGTATTACAGAGTAAAACTGTTCCATGGGATTTTCTTGGCTGTGATCTTTATGGAAGCAGATAACCAGGACTTTCTTCTGTGCCACCACTCGGTGGGTTTGGACCACCGACCTTTGGGTTAGTAGTTGAGCACAAACTATTTGCCCCACCCAGAGACTGTTCTATACTAGTTTATACTCCCACTAGCAATGTACGAAAGTCCACGTTCTCACCGGAATTTGATGTTTTCAGTCTTTTTTTTTTTTTGTTAGCCATTCTAACCAAACCAAAAAACAAACCCATTGCCATCAAGTGATTCCGACTTATAGCAACCCTATTAGCTAGTCTAGTGATGTGTAAAACCTGTTGCCGTAGAGTTGATTTTGACTCACAGCGACCCTGTAGGACAGAGTACAACAGCCCCATAGGGTTTCCAAGTCTGTAATCTTTATGGAAGCAGACTGCCACATCTCTTTCCCGTGGAGCGGCCAGTGGGTTCGAACCTCTGACCTTTCAGTTGCGAGCCGAGGCTCAACCACTGTGCCACCAGGTCCCCTTTAGTGATATGTAGTGGTATATATGTAGTTTATCTCTCACAACACACCTAGGAAATAGCTGCTAGTGTAAGTCTAGGTTTATCAGTGAGGGAGCTGGGGCACAGAGAGATTAAGTAACTTCTCAAAGCCACACAGCAAGTAAGGGTGAGCTCAGATTCGAACTTCTGGAGTCCAGGATAGAGTCTTTAAAAGAATGGATTGGTGAGTGATTGAAGAGCTTTTCTACTCGTGACATAAGACTAGTCGTTAAGAGTTTGTTTTGCTCTTGTTTGTACTTTAAGGCAGGGCAAAGCCTAAGGTAGGTGCAGGACGGCACCGTGTGCTGCGTGTTCCTTAGCCAGCCTGTTTGCTTCTGTGACATCTCCGTGCTCGGGCACCCCCTCCTCACAGAGCAGCAACCGGCCGCCAGCTGATCAGGTCCGTATCATCACAGTTTAGCCAGCCCAGTCGTCCAAGCCGAGTTGTGGTCTAGTTCTTAGTGGCCCGACTGAGTGACGTGGCTGTTCTGAACTGATCACTGTGCACCTTCTTGGCCTGGCTTGCATACCGTCCCCACCCCTGGAGCAAGGGACAGTACTGTGTTCAGTCCTAGCTAAACCCCAGCCAGTGGAGATGGTTTCCCAAAAGGAAACAGAAGTCACCACAAAAAGAGAGAGAGAGAACTAATGTTGGGTGAATCAAAACAGCAGAAGTCTGCCAACTAAAGCGAGTTCCCGGTGGAGTGGCCGCTTTTAATATGCCCCATACTTCATCACACTTCATGATGCTGGAAGCTGTGCCACTGGTATTTCAGATACCAGCAGGGCCACCCATGGTGGACAGCTTTCAGGGGAGCTTCCAGACTAAGACTAGGAAGAAAGGTCTGAATATCTACTTCTGAAAATTAGCCAGTGAAAACCGTATGGATCAGAGCAAAATATTGTCCAATATGGTGCTGGAAGATGAGCCCCCTGGGGGGGGAAGGCACTCAAAACACACAGTGGCCGCAGCAATGGGCAGGAGCGTACCAACGATCATGGTGGTGGTGCAGGACCGGACAACATTTCGTTCTGTTGTCCAAGGGTCGGTGTGAATTGGAGCCAACTTGAGGGCACCTAACAGCAGCAACAACAGACTTCATCAGGGTCACCCACGGACCTCCGTGTCGTGTACCTACTACCCAAACTCCACTCTAGTCATCAGCACTTCTTGGGCTCTTGCTGCTGTCTTTTCCCTGCTTAGCAACCCTTTGAGTAATGCGCTTCATGGAAACCTCACCAAAGGAGAAGGGCAGAGGCCGGGGCAGCCTCTGCCTTCCAGTGTCTCAGCTCACAGCGATGACTTCATTTAATAATGAGTAGCTGGGAGAGGGTGTATGCTCATCGCAAGTCTGGGACTTCTTTGTCCTGTTTTAGAAGAGAGAGTTAATGAAGGCATGTTTAAAAACAATGACAATAACCCAGTTCTATTGGTGACACAGCACCCGAATTAAAAAGCCATTTATCTTCTCTGTGTGTGAGCTTCACCGCAGAAAGTTCTCTCACGGCAGCTGTTAATTAGAAGGGAAAAAGTGGCAGCCGGCATTTTAAAATCTTTTCCTGCATGTTCTGATTCTCTTCCTTCAGATGCCAGGAAAGGACAGACAGGTACATAGGATGGCACGCTAAGTCAAAACCAGTGGCCGTCAAGTCGACTCTGACTTTTGGTGATTCGGTGTGTGTCAGATGGATCCTGGCTGAAAGAGAATACCAGAATGACGTTTACCTGTGTTTTACTGGCTATGCAAAGGCATTCAACTGTGTGGATCATAACAAGCTATCGATACCATTTGGAAGAATGGGAATTCCAAAACACTTGATTGTGTTTATGAGGAACCTGTACTTAGATCAAGAGGCAGTCGTTCAGACAGAACAAGGGGATACTGCGTGGTTTCAAGTCAGGAAAGGTGTGCGCCAGGGTTGTATCTTTTCACCATATTTATTCAATCTATATGATAAGCAAATAACCCGAGAAGCTGGACTGTATGAAGAAGAACGTGCCTTCAGGACTGGAGGAAGACTCATTAACAACTTCCATTATGCAGATGACACAACCTTGCTTGCTGAAAGTGAAGAAGACTTGAAGCACTTACTGATGAAGATCAAAGACCACAGCCTTCAGTATGGATTACACCTCAACATAAAGAAAACAAAAATCCTCACTACTGGACCAATAAGCATCATCATGATAAACGGAGAAAAGATTGAAGTTGTCAAGGATTTCATTTTACTTGGATCCACAATCAACGCCCGTGGAAGCAGCAGTCAAGAAATCAAATGACACATTGCATTGGGCAAATCTGCTGCAAAAGACCTCTTTAAAGTGTTGAAAAGCAAAGATGTCACCTTGAGGACTAAGGTGAGCCTGACCTAAGCCGTGTTTTTGATCACCTCATATGCATGCAAACGCTGGACGATGAATAAGGAAGACTGAAGAAGAGTTGACACCTTTGAATAGTGGTGTTGGCGAAGAATACTGAACATACCATGGACTGCCAAAAGAATGAACAAATCTGTCTTGGAAGAAGTAGAACCAGAATGCTCCTTAGAAGCAAGGATGGCGAGACTATGTCTTACATACTGTGGACATGTTATCAGGAGGGATCAGACCCTGAAGAAGGACATCATGCTTGGTAAAGTAGAGGGTCAGCAAAAAAGAGGAAGACCCTCAACGAGATGGACTGACACAGTGGCTGCCTCAGTGGGCTCCAGCATAACAAGGATTGTGAGGGTGGCGCAGGATCGGGCAGTGTTTCATTCTGTTGTACATGGGGTCACTATGAGTCAGAACCGTCTCCACAGCACCTAACAACACCACTGTATGTCATAGTAGTACTACTGCGTAGGGTTTTCACCGGCTGATTGTTCAGAAATAGATCGCCAGGACTTTCTTCAGAGATGCCTCAGTAGACTCCAACCTCCAACCTTTCAGTTAGCATCGGAGCACATTGACCATTTACACCAACCAGGGACACCTTGACTGTGCATTGCAGGGAGTGAAATTAACTCAGTGAATCAAAGCCTTCATTGAGCCTCCGTTCAGAGAGCCTTCTTCTCTCTCTGCCCAGGACTGCTGTGCACAGTTGTTCAGGTTGATCACTGCTCAAGCAGGCTCAGTTGAAGGGAGGATGGGGGCTGCAATCCAGCCCGCCCATCGCTCAACAACCTGGGAAGTCATGGGTCTGTGTTCTCCCAGAAGGGAGAATTTTTTGTCTCAAAGGCACTGTATGTGCTAGGTCCCCGTTACTTCCCATCAGAGCCCCCGGGAGGGACTTCTTCCTTTGCTCTGCTGAACTTCCCCAGGCCCGTCTTTCTGACTTCCATCCTCCAGGCCCAGGACCCACTTATAAAAAGGCTTCTCAAGCCAATGGTTCAGCTCATGTTTGGACGATACCTCATTCTGCACCTAGAAGGTTTTGGCAGCATCTTAAGTGCACTATCAAAGGGCAAACACATCTATCTGCCTGTGCTCTGCTTGTTCACAGATGGCGGGAGCCTTCTTCACTCTGAAATCTTACCTCCTCCTTGCTCTGGGAATAAATATAGCTTCCCCTTTGTATACATTCTTACAAAGTAGAATTAAGGCACCACGGTTGCTATTAAGTAATAGAGAAGGGTCCCTGCGATAATTATGTAAACCTCTTCATAGTCAACAAAGATTTATTGAACACCTACTATGTGGCAGGGTCCCTTATAGCTTGTCAGGAATAAGACAGTCCAAGAATCAGTTTTGCCCAGAGCTGACAGTCCAAGGATCAGTTCTGCCCAGAGCTGACATCCCAGTAGCGAGAAGTGGACAATAAATAAGTAACAAGTGCAGGCGTAAGATAATTTCAGATACCAATAAGAAAGTTGTTGTTATTGTTAGCTGCTGTCGAGTCAACTCTGACTCATGGCAACCCAATGTACAACAGAACAAAACATTGCCTGGCCCTGCACCATCTTTACAATCGTTGATATGCTTGAGCTTATTGGTGTGGCCTTTGTGTATTTTGAATGCCTTCCAACCTGAGGGGCTCATCTTCCAGCACCGTACCAGAAAATGTTCTGTTGTGATCCATAGGGTTTTCATTGGCTAGTTTTCAGAAGTAGATCACCAGGCCTTTCTTCCTAGTGTGTCTCAGTCTAGAAGTTCCAGACCAAAGAAACAAAACAAAAACAAAAAACCCATTGCCATCGAGTTGATTCCAACTTGTAGCGACCCCATAGGACAGAGTAGAACTACCCCATAGGTTCCAAGGAGTGGCTGGTGGATTCAAACTGCAGATCTTTTGGTGAGCAGCCAAGCTCTTAACCACTGCGTCACCAGGGCTCCTGGCAGCTCCACAGGGTGATGTAAAGGAAAGCTGGTGGAGTGGCTGTGTTAGATTGAGTTGCCAGGGAAGTTCTTCCTGAGCAGATGACATCGGAGCAGAATGTGAAGACAGGAGGGACCCCGCCACGTGAAGATCTAAGGGGAGAGTGTATCAGGTGGCAAGAACAGCCAGTGCAAAGGCCCTGAGGTAGAAATAAGTTTGGCGTATTCAAAGTGCAGAAAGACAATTGTGGCTGGAGTGTGGAAAGCAAGGGGGACAGAGGTGTGAGTGCAGCCTGGAAAAGCCAGCAGGAGGCCAGGTAAGGGGCTTGTATTTCTTTCACCAACTGGTGGGATTCCTGAGCACCCCCCCCGTGTTCCTGTCTTGTAATCCGGACTCACACTGATGTTTCCACTGGATGTCTGCTGTTCATCTCACACCACATAGACAAAGCAAAACCCTTGGTCCCTTGCCCACGCATTCGCTTCCACAAAGGAAAGCGCAGCAACAATGCAGAACCGAGCGTCCTCCATCTCACTGAATGGCACCACTACCCAGCCAGGGCCTCAGGCCCCAACCCCCGGAGCCATGTTCATGCTCAGTATCTCCCCACTTATTGCTTGGTGAGTCCTGTCGGCTCTATTCCAGAGAACTCTGACACTGACCCCAGCCGGTCATCACTCAGCCAGCCACCATCATCACTCACCTAGACAACCGCAGTGCCACCCGATGGCTTTCCCGGCTTCTACTCCATTCCATAATCCATCTCCTCCAGGCAGCCAGAGAGCTTTTATACAGCATCAGTCAGAGCTTGTCAGCTCCTTCTGATTACAACTGCCCAGAGGCTTCCCATCACATTCCAGGGCTGATTTTGATGGGAGACTTCCCTGAGTTCCCCAGGAATGCAGTTCATGACTTGATATAAGACCTTCTGATTTCCCCTCTCGGTCCACTTCTAACCTATGACATCCTGTGGGCGGGGCTGGTCCCTGTTCGTCTTGCTTCCCCAGGCCCAGGCAGGTACCTGGTACACAGCAGGTGTGTGATGAGCGTTTGTCAGATGAGTGGCTTTTACGGAATGATGAAGATTCTCTAATAAAATGATTTGTCCATTGGGATAGAGTGAGAATTCTTCTCTCTGTTATGAGATCTTGGACCAGGGTAACATACTTTAGATGGATAATTCCCTGGGGGGACATAAAACGGTGAGATTCAGAGTGGACGGTGGCAGAGATATCAGCTATCTGAGGGAGAGTACAGGACCCCTGAGAAGCGGCAGTGCCCCTACGCTTTTCCCTTTCCCTTCTGAGCATCCTTTCTCTTTCCTTGCAGTTCCTGGAGCTTTCTTTATTTTTTTTTTTTTTCCCAGAATTGTTGGTGGCTTGAAGTATAAAAACTAAATATATAAGAAATAAATATCTACTGGGGTAGAAAACACGAAAAGGCCCTTTGCAAACTGTGGGGCTCTGTCTTCTGAATGAGAAAATAAAACTCTAACCTCCTTATCGCTTCTACTTTTACTATCCTAAATCCAAACAAGGCAAATCCATTGCCATCGAGTCGATTCCGACTCATAGCGTCCCTGTAGGACAGGGTAGAACTGCCCTATAGGGTTTCCAAGGCTGTAATCTTTATGGACGCAGACTGCTACATTTTCCCGCCACAGCAGGTGAGTGCTTAGCCACTGCGCCACCAGGTTTCCTTTACTATCCTAGGATGATTGTTATAACAGAAATGGCTACAGAGTTCAGGTGCATATAAGCCCCGTCCCCTAAAATAACTGAATTGTGCTATGGATTGAATTGTGTCCCCCAGTAATAGATGTTGTAAATTCTAACCCCTATACCTTAAGGTTTTCTTTGTTATGCTAATGGGTGTGTTTTAAGCCAATCACCTCTGAGATATAAAACAAGCAGATTAGGCACAGAGAAGCAAGCAGAGATGAGGAAAAATAGATGCCAGGCCACATGAAGATTGCCAAGGAACTGAGAAGCAGAGGCTGAAAAGAGACAAGGACCCTCCCCGAGAGCCCACAGACAGAGAAAGCCTTCCCCTAGAGCCGGTGCTGGTGAATTCAGATTTCTAGCCTCTTAAACTACGAGAAAACAAATTTCTGTTCATGAAAGCCACCCTCTTATGGTATTTCTGTGATAGCAGCACTGGATAACTAAGATAATGTATAATCTCTATTAGCATCTAGTAATATCTGTTTTGGAGGAGGAGGAAGGAAGGAGATGGCAGCCTCAGCTTGGATGTATCAGTTAGGAATGCTTTTGGCTGCAAGTACCAGAATACCAAATAATAGTGGCTTAAAGAAATAGTGGTTTATTTTAGTTACAGAACGAGAAATCTGGACGTGGGCAATGCAGGTTGAACAGCTCAGCCATGCCAAGGCTTTGGGTTAATATCTCTTTGATGCTGTTGGCATTCCCCTTGTCGTGCGAGGTGGCTAACCGCACATTACCCTTGGGGAGAACTGCTGTATAAGCAAAATCCTACACCAGAGGCAGGAAAAAATGGAAACCATGGGCTCAATTTGGCCTGGAATCATGCTCTGTTTAGCTTACAATGAGGATTTATGTTTTACTAATTTGATTGCCAACATTTAAACTTTTTATTTGAGAACATTCACCTTTCTGAGTAGCTATGAAAGTTTGGAATATTCAGCAGTTCTGAATCGTCTGGAGCCGAACGGAGCTCGACCCCACCTCCAGGTCTCGATTTTCTCACGTCTTAACGTTACCTCTCCTGGGCCCAGTAGACATTCAGGTTTGGGAGCCCTGATCTGTGGCTTCCCACTGAAAGAGATAAAGCTCTAGAAGTGCTGGGGAGGGGGGTTCTTATTGTCCTGGTAAACCAGATGAGAGGACATTGGTGGTTCAGTGGTAGGATTCTCGCCTTCCATGCGGGAGATCCAGGTTCGGTTGCCGACAAATACATCTCATGTGCAGCCACCACCTATCTGTCCATGGAGGCTTGGGTGTTGCTATGATGCTGAACAGGTTTCAGTGGAGCTTCCAGACTAAGACAGACTAGGAAGAAAGGCCTGGTGATCTGCTGGAAACCAGCCAATGAAAACCCTAAGGATCACAACGGTCTGGTTCACAACCAGATCCTGGGGAGGTGCAGGGCAGGGCAGCATGTTGTTCCATTGTGCACAGGGTCACCATGAGTCAGCAAGAGGACTCAGTGGCAGGAAACAACCAAACTAAGTGAGGATTTTGTGGAGCCTTTGAGCTCCAGATAGATCATCTGTAGTGAACAATTTCATATTTTTTCACATCAAAGATTCTGCTTCTACCTATGGCTGGCATCTGTCTCTCTCCCAGCCCCGCAGCACCTTCCTGCAGAATCTAAGCCTCTTCTCAAATTTATAATCCCTGACAGGGCCGGTGACCCAGTAAGTGAGGTAAGCACAGGTTTACTTGTGCTTCCTTATTAATCTTTGGTGAACAATTTCACATAGTTTTCCCTCCATCAAAGAATGATGATTACAGATTAGTAAGTAAGCACAAGTAAGACTGTGCTTACTTTGCTGACTGGGTAATCCATCCCTGTGTCTGCTGCAGCTGCCATCGGAAACCCTGCTACAATTGGGAGCTTGCTGCTTTCAGATTGCAAGCATCAGACACATTGCTAATTCGATAAGACAACCCTCCTTATGAACTACTTGCACCCACTGTCACCTCATATTCCAGGCATGTTTGGGTGGTTTCCTCCCTAATCGCTTTGTTTGGGAGACAATAAAAGATGCTACTGGCGTGCAAGAATAATGGGAGAACAACAGCTGCTGGAAGGTGCTCTCCTCCACAACAGCAGGAAATTCATATTCTTAATAAAAACGCCAAGTTGTCACATCTTGTAGAAAACGAACATTACGGGGCTTTTGATGATAATGGCTGTGCTGGCTTGGGTTATTGCTTAAATGATTGAATTAGTTTATATTTTAACGAGGTGGCCAGTCAGAGGCTGATTGTTACAGATGATTGTGAGCAAATTGAGCCCAGTTTTTTTGGGGTTTTGTTTTTTTCCTTTTTTTCCCCCATTTGTTGTTGTTCCATGAACTGGAACTATTCTGCTCCAAGCTGGCCTGCAAACCTCTCGGTAGCAGGTGTCAGATCCAGACTGTGGGTCCGACGCTGCGGTGCTAAAGGAAGCAGGTACCCCAGCGCTGGCGTGGCACTCATTTGGACTGTCTTCCTGGATTATTTGGCTAAATGCCTTTTAGGTTTCTGCCAAGAAGTGTAGCATTTAGGGAAAGCTCAATAAAGACACTGAGACTTTAATTTTACTACTCAGCTTCTGATTAGATGAGTTAGGGACAAGTCCCTGTTCTTCCCAGGCCTCTATTTCTTCATCTGCAAAATGTACATATCCATCCGTCCATCCATCCATCCATCCATCCATCCATCCATCCATCCATCCACACTTTTAACAAACACTTGATGTGTGCCCATTATGTATTAGGCAATGGGGATTGTCCCTACCCTCATGTGGCTTACAGCCCAGTAGAGGAGACCTGCATATATCTGATGATCACACAAATACGTGAATACAGTCGACAATAAAGTGTGAAGAGGGAAACGTGCAAGGCAAGTGTTAGCCAAGGGACCATGGGAGGATCTGGCTATCTAGGGAGTTGGAGAAGGTCAGGGAGGTATCCATTTGATGAAGAGGCAATGCCTAGTGTGTATGGCCAGAGCACCAGATGGTGAGTGGCCACCTGTTTCATTTTTGCCAGGTAATGAGGAGAGGAAGGGCCAGCCACCAAGCAGAGGAAGTGGCTTGGTGGCTCACTACACCTACTCCTCACTTATCAACTATCTTATTATCTGACATTTTGCATTGACAACAATAGTGAAAAATCCACTATCCAACTATTTTGCGCATTGACAATGTATGTCTGTCAGTAATGACAACGGAGGTGTGAGGTGAGTGATGCTGGCTCTGATGGTTAAGGTTATGTGTCAGCTTGGCTGAGCCATGATTCTCAGCAGTTTGGCAGTTATGTAATGAGATAATTTGGCAGTTGTGTGATGATGTAGTCATCCTCTGTTTTGTGATCTGATGCGGTCATCCTTCATTTTTGCATAACGCCAATTTTGGCCTAATGACCTGGTCTTTGGAACCTAACCATGCCTATAAGTGAACAGTGGGTGTAGTCTAACCCAGTTATGATGAATGGTTTCAGATCAGTGAACTCTGACATCAAAGAAGCATGTGTCGCCTTCTGTCCAAATGTCCTGTCATTCCTGGATGAGATTTCACCCCAGCCTGATTGATTCTTTGGTTCTTCAGCTCAGACCACAGCAAAGGACCTCCTAATAGCTTGTTAATCACATGCTTCTCTGTTACCTCCTGTTCTGGGTGGGCCAATTTTCCAATGATTGCTAATTGGAAAGGAAAATGTGCAGGAGAGTGAGGGAAAGGGCCTAAAGGAATAACTCAGTTGACACAACTAGCACGGATCAATCACACAGGCATTGAGGAGTGATCAGATCTTGTTGATGCTGTGAGCCACACTCAGCTGACCACTTGGAGAGTCTATCTCGGACCTGGTTAGATGGACTTCACTATGCAAAGGAATGTATTTAAATTTTCAATGACCCCTAAGTTGGGGCTGGCAAACATTTTCTTTATATAAAGGGCCCTGTAAAAAATCTGTTGCTGTTGAGTCGATTCCAACTCATATTCACCCTATAGGACAGAGTAGAACTTCCCCATAGGATTTCTAAGGAGTGGCTGGTAGATCCGAACTGCCGACTTTTTGGTTAGCAGCCAAGTTCTTAACCACTCGGCTACCAGGACTCCATATAAAGGGCGGGAGAGTAAATACTTTCAGCTTTGCAGACCAAGTGATCTCTGTTGCAACTTTTCAATCTGTCATTTAATGCAAAAGCAGCCACAGATTATATGTAAATGAATGAATATTGAAGTGTTCCAATAAAACTTTATTTAAAAAAAAAGCAAGCAAGAGGCCAGATTTGGCCCCTGAACTGTGGTTTGCTGAGCCCTGCCCTAAATCATGCATCTTTTCACATTTCTGGAATAGACTATGTTCTGAAGAACAAGGTTTATCAGCCTCAGCACCACTGACATTTTGGACTGGATAATTCTTTGTGGTTAGGGTTGTTCTGTGCATTGTATGACGTTTAAACAGCACCCTTGGCCTTTACTCACTAGGTAGCAGTAGCACCCAACCCCCTAATCTTGACAATCAAAAATGTATCTGATCATTGCCAAATTCCCTGGGGCAGAGGGACAAAATCACCCTCTGTTGAAACCCTGCATTAATCCCTCACCATGATATCCTCCTTTTTGGCCAAGGTATTACAGCATTAATACAGGGAAGGCTGGAAGTGCAGGCTTTCCCTGGGGGTTGCTTACAGGATTAATCACTGTTCTGAATCTTAATCTTCCATATTCTAAAGAAAATAAGAGCTGCTGGCCCTGGGCATAGCTATGAAGAAGGGATAGATATATGTAAGATAAGAGTTTAGAGAGTTATCTTTGCCAGAAGGGTTTAAAATGGAATGAGCTTTAAGAGAGAAGAAGCAGCATAGCTTAGTGAATTCATGCACAGATCCTGGGTCTGTAATCCTGACTTTACCACTTCCCAGACATCCCTTTCATGACTCATGAGACATACAGTATCCTACCCACTTTTTCCACCTCTCAGGTTTCTTGGATCTTTACTTTTCCCACTGAAAGTATTTGCTGCCCTCCAGCGGGGACTTGTGTAGTGGTGAATGGCTAAATAAATGTTCGTTGAAGCAAAATAGCTGGGGTATGAGGCTTAAATGTAAAGTAGTACATCCAGGAAGTGTGATTGGGTAAAACTTTTGTTTCTTTTGGCTTTCGTACAGCTAGATAAGCATTATAAGCATATTTATGGTTTCCTGTGTGATAGTTAGGGAGCCCTGGTAGGCTGGGTTTTATTTTTTGTGTATGTGTCATATTTGGAAAACCAGAGGTACACCGTGTAACCTAACAGAAGGCGCCCCGCAATACATCCTGCCACCCATGACTGGTGGGACAGACAAGTGCCCAGTAATCACAACACCCGAGAACCTCCCAAGTTTTGTGGGAATCATGTATTTCTAAATAATATTTCTCAAAATCCATATTACCAACCAAAAATTTAAACACACTCCATGACTCAGCATGCTTCCATCAGTGAAAACATATGGTAAAAAAAAAAAAAAAAAATCAAAGCAGAAGATAGTAGGGTCCTGAACTATGCAACGCTGGGTAGGTTACTTGACCTCTCAGCTCAGTTTGCTCATTTCTAACACCAGAACTAGGTGCTGTAGAGTCAACCCTGATTCCCGGCGATCCCCCATGTGTCAGAGTAGACCTGTGCTCTATATGGTTTTCAATAGCCAATTTTCTGGAAGTAGCTTGCCAGGTCTTTCTTTCGAGGAGCCTCTGGGTGGACTCGAAACTTCATCCTTTCAGTTCGCAGCCAAATGCGTTCACCATTTACACCTCCCAGTGACTCCCATCTGTAAAACGGGAATAATGTTAGTCCCTACCTGATAGGGCTGTGTTGATGGCTGAACGAACTGATATTTTAAATTACTTAGATGGTGTCTAACCTGAAGTAAACCCGCTGTAAGTGTCCATCAAAAAGCGTAAATAAACGCTAAAGGAAAGGAGGATGCCCTAAAGTCAAATTCCCGGGCTCACTAAATTAGGAGATTTGGAAAGGTTTGGTTGTGTGTAGAAAGCACCGTTCTGAGTGTGCTGGAAATCCAGCCACACTCCCTGCATGCCGTGTGGGGTGGTCTGGGGCAGTGCTGTTGAAATATCGCTCCCCCAAAGCCATTGTGTCCTGAGACAGGCTCATGGGTCACCAGGAGGTGCTGGTGCACAGGTTTCTGGGTGGAGCTGGTCCAGGAGAACAGGCTCTGTGCTTTCACCAGGCTTCTGGCCAATTCTTAGGTGACCACCATGGCCACCACGGTAGGCTGCCGTTTGGGGCTATCGGAGACCCCAAGATTAAAAACAAACTATGGGTAGCCCCATGCTACCTCTCTATCTGCTGAGTGGTCATGCTAAGCAGTGTAATCTCTCCACCTTCCCTTGTTCCATGTTACACCTGTGCTTCCTGAGATGTTAGCAGTTCTTGGGCGACAAGGTCTTACAGCCACTCAAGCTTGGGAAGCATCAGGTTAATCCAGAGGGAGTCCTGGTGGCACAGTGGTTAAGTGCTTGGCTGCTAGCTGAAGAGGTGGTGGCTCAAACCCACCCAGCAGCTCTATGGGAGAAAAACCTGGCAATCTACTCCCGTAAAGATTAATCCTAAATAAATAAATAAATAGCCATTGAGTCAATTCCAACTCCCAGCGACCCTATAAGACAGCTGTAATCTTTACGGGAGCAGACTGCCACATCTTTCTTGCACAGAGCCTCTGGTGGGTTCAACCTTTCCGTTAGCAGCCAAACACTTTGACCATTGTGCCACCAGGGCTCCTCTGTAAGGATTATAGCCTAGAAACCCTATGGGTCAGTTCTCCTCTGTCATATGGGGTCCCTATGAGTCAGAATCGACTGGAAGGAACACATCAACAACATACCTGTGGACTAAATCCCATTTGGAAATAGGATTTTCTTTGTTATGTTAATGAGGTCATTATCAGTATAGGATGTGTTTTAAACCTCATCACTAGTGAGATATAAAAAGAGCAGATTAGGCACAGAGAAGCAAGCAAGCATGAACGAGGGAAAGATAGGTGCCACACAGATCTCTGAGAAACACTGAGAAGGCTCAGGAAGCTGAGACAAGGCTTAGAGAGAGCTTTCCCGTCGAGCTGGTGCCCTGAATTCAGACTCTAGCCTCCTAAACTGTGAGAAAGTAAATTTCTGTTTGTTAAAGCCACCCACTTGTGGTATTTCTGTTATAGCAGCACTAAGAAAGTAAGGAGGCCTGGCGGTGCAACGGGTGAGCACTCCACTGCTAACCAAAAGGTCAGCAATTCCAATCCAACCAGGCCTCTGCGGGGGAAGGACCTGGTGATCTGCTTCCATAAGGATTACAGCCTTGGAAACTCTATGGGGCACTTATACTCTGTCACAGGGGGTCTCTATGAGTCAGAAGTGATGGCACCCAACAACAGGCAATCCAAGGGAGACAGGATTCTGTATTGCAAGACTCCTCAGAGCCTTAGTAGAGCAAGATGCAGTGGACCTCTGAGGGGTGTAGGTTAGAGTCACTCTCTGCCTTCTATGGAATTTGGAGTCACATTGTGCAGCTTGGGAAGGGCAGCCTTTGAAAGTTCTCCATCTGGGCCTGGGCTGAGACCTGAGTGCAGCTGAGCAGCCCATGAGAGCTTTGAGGGGGTCGAGGCAGGCCCGCCACATAGATGTTTTCAGGGTCACAGCCCTGCTGAACATTTCCAGCAGAGATGCCATCCATATGGGAATCAGGCAAGTCTCTGGGCCAAGACCTGGATGGGGAACTGAACAGGACGGAAGGACCTCAGTCACCAATACCTAAGCTTTGGCTCTGGTTCACGCAGGGGGAATGTGCCAGGCACCTTTGCACACTGTGGCCCTGGTAACAACTGTCCTAATCCCACGTCCTTTAGTTACAAAATGGTGCCACATGGTGTGGCCGTTCCTGAGGTCCATGCAACCAGGAGTCTACATTATAGACAAACCAGGCCATGTGTTAGTGCTCTGTGGCTGCCATACAAGCCACCAAAACTGTTGTTAGGTGCCATCAAGTTGATTCCGACTCATAGCGACCCACATACAACAAAAGAAAACACTGCCCGGTCCTGCACCATCCTCACAATCATTGTTATGCTTGAGCCCATTGTCAATGTGTCAGTCCATCTTGTTGAGGGTCTTCCTCTTTTTCACTGACCCTCTACCTTACCAAGCATGACGTCCTTCTCCAGGGACTGATCCCTCCTGATAACATGTCCAAAGTGTGGGAGATGTAGTCTTGCCATCTTTGCTTCTAAGGAACATTCTGGTTGTACTTCTTCCAAGACAAATTTGTTCGTTCTTTTGGCAGCCCATGGTATATTCCATATTCTTTGGCAACACCATAATTCAAAAGTAGCAATTTTTCTTCAGTCTTTCTTATTCATTGTCCAGCTTTCCCATGCGTATTAGGTGATTGAAAACACCATGGCTTGGGTCCAGCACACCTTAGTCTTCAAGGTGACATCTTTGCTCTTCAACACTTTCAAGAAGTCTTTTGCAACAGATTTGCCCAATGCAATGCGCCAAAACTAGGGAACTTCAAACAACAGAAATTTATTCTCCGTAGTTCTGGAGCCCCAAAGTCCGAAATCAAGGTGTTGGCTGGGCCGTGCTCCCTCTGAAGGCTCTAGGGGAGGATCCTTCCTTGCTTCTTCTATCTTCCTGTGGCCCCAGGCATTCCTTGGCTTGTGGCTACATCACTTCAATCTCTGCCTCTTTTCTGTGTCTCTTCTAAGGCCACTTGTCATTAGACTGAAGACCCACCTGAATACTGCAGGATGAGCTCATCTCAACATCCTTACTTAATTACAACTGCAAAGACCCTTTTTCCAACTGAGGTCATGTTCACAGATTCTGAGACGTCAGCATAGCTTTTTATGGACCTCCATTTAACCCACAACAGACCATGCCATCTTGAAAATTACTGATGCTATTGGCAACACCCCTATTTGATTGACATCTTGGATGTCAACCTGTTGCAACCAATTCTTCGCATTGATGGGTCATCCTGTTTTGAAACTCTAGAACAGTGGTTCTTAAACTTGAGGGTGCATCAGCACCAGCTTAAGGGCTCATTAAAATGCAGGTAGTTGCGCCCCACCCCAGAGTATCTGATTTGTCCAGTCTGGGGTGGGACCCGGAAATTTGGATTTTAACAAGTTCCAAGTGATGCTGATACAGCTGTTTCCAGGGACCACACTTTGAGTATGGCTGGTTTAGTGTATTTTCTCTAACAGATAATTCACAAGCAGTCTGCGCCCACAATTTGCTTATGGGCTATGGTTCCAGATACACCTTACTCCCCAAACTGTGGCATGAAGGCCCCCTGTTGGCCCCTAAGAATGGTTTGGCCAGCTGCCACGTGGAGTAACTCTGATGGAGACAGGATGTATTTTGCAGAAATCATGAAACAACGCCTCTTAAATGCAAACACATTTTCTTAGGGGAGATTACAAAGACAACAGGGTAATACGTCCATACTTGTCCTGCTAAGTAGAGAGCCCCCTGAGAACACTCCTTGAAGCGGGGACCCCACAGACATCCCAGGAGGGGAACTGCAATACCATCTGCTTGCAACGCCCAATGCAATCCCTTATTTTTGTTACAAATTCCGGGATTATGGCCATGTTTTCCCTTTGAGCCGTGGTCTGCCGAAAACTTCACAGTAGCAAGCTATACAAATTGTTGGTAAATAGTAAGTCTCTGAAATCACCGGCCCATTCCTTAAAAACAACAGCTTGCTGGAAAGCAGCGGGGACCAGCCGAGTTGTGGGTTTCCGTGCTAATGTTCTCCACAATGCCAGGTCTGGAATACTTCTCTGCTCAGGACAATGAGTTCCTCAGGGATTTGCCCCCACAGAGCAGGAGTCAAGCAGTGAGGCCGCGTGTGTCAGGGAGCAGGGCTGGGGTGCAGGGGCCGTATCAGTTCTGCTGAGCAGCTGTTGGTAAGAGGTCTTCAGCCCAGGAGGCTCATTTCCAGAACTCACCGCACAGTGAGGCGGTGGAGAAACCACACAACGCAGCCAAAAGACAAGGGGAAGTTGGTGTGATCAAAACCACTCCCCGTATGCCATTTCTCAGGCATCTAGGAAGTTGCCGGCAATTTCTTTTTTTTCTGATAAAAATGACTCAGGCTTAGACACAAAAGGCCATGTATTGTATGATTCCATTTACGTGAGATGTCTAGAATAGGCAGATCCATTGAAACAGAAAGATTAGCGTAGTGGATAAGAGCTAGGGCTGCTAACCAAAACATCGGCAGTTCAAATCCACCAGCCTCTCCTTGGAAACCCTATGGGGCGGTTCTGCTCTGTCCTATAGGGTCGCTATGAGTTGGAATCAACTCGATGGCAACGGATTTGATTTTAGTTTTGGTTTTAGGGCTTGGAGGCCAGGAGCCTTGGTAGCACAATGGTTAAGCGCTTGGCTGTTAACTAAAAAAGTCTGTGGTTCAAACCCACCCAGTGGCTCTGCAGGAGAAAGACCTGGTGATCTGCTTCCATAAAGATTACAGCCTTGGAAAACCTATGGGGCAGTTCTACTCTTTCCTATATGGTCACAACAGGTTTTTGGGGCTTGGGGGAAGAGGGAATAGAGAATGATTGCTAATAGGTACAGGGTTTCTTTTGGGGTGATGAAAATGTTCTGAAATTGTGGTGATGGTTGCACTGCTCTGACTGTACTAAAAACCACTGAATACTCTTTAAAATGGTGAATTACAGGCACATGAACTGTATCTCCACTGAAAGAATGATTCTGGTTTAGGGATGCAGTGAAGGCCTTTATATCCAGGAAACAAAAAAGGTAGTGAGTGCAGCCAATTCCCATCTTTTTGCCATTTAAATTTCATTCAGGTCTTTCAAATATTTATCTTAAAACCAACATTTATTGAACACTTAATATGCTGCAGAGTGCACGTAGTGAGGTCACACATGTAAATCCCTTGAAGCCTCCCAGTACTGGAGGATGGGGCCCGGCGCCGCCTCATTTTACGACGCAGAAGCTCATGCCCAGGGCCCTGTAGCTACGAAGAGACCAGGCTGGAATGGACGCGGAGGGATGAGGCTGGAAGGGATGCATAGGATGAGTGCTTCTCCCACGCCTTCAGAGTGACCGGGAGACTGTAGAACATTCTGCACTACTGGCAGCTTTTGCTCTCGAGCTGTACTGGGGCAATAAAACAGGCTGTGTTGTGAACTGCATGATGTGAATTAACAGCTGAGCACAGCTTTCCTGTGGCGGGCTGTGCTGTGAAGGGCAGGCTTCCCTTCCAGCTGGTCTCCAATAACACCAGGCTCCTGTCGGTAACCTGTGACACAGAGGGCACCGTGCACCAGAAACAGTACTCACTCAAGTGAATAACTTACTTAGAACTCAAAACAAATGATTGCCTTTGAGTCGAAGACTCTGATTCATGGCGACCCTGTATGTGTCAGAGCGGAACTGTGCTCCACAGGATTTTCGGTGCCTGAGTTTTTAGAAGTAGATCGTCACGCCTTTCTTCCAAGGCACCTCTGTCTGGGTAGGTGGACTCAAACCTCCAACCTTCCGGTTAGCAGCCGAGTGTATTAACTGGTTGCACCACCCAGGATCTCCCTCCAAATAGAAGGGCCCTACCAACCACATGCCAGGGCTAGGAGGAGGGTGAAGAGTTGGAACATTTAGTACAATGGATGGGTATTTACCTCCCTGCAGAGTGGTGGTGAAGGTCTTCTAGAATGGAGGTTGATCCTAGGTCATTCTAAGATGGAATTTGAGATGTCACTGTACCAACAGGCTGTTTCATCCAGAGAAGAAAATAATGAAATAGCAAGACAAAAGGATAACCTTAGTAGGCCTTCCAGCTTTTCCTCTCCCTGCAAGCCAGAGTTCCTGGGATGATGAGTAGGTTTTTTCCAAGTCCTTACGGGCCCCAAACTCTGCTGAAATCCGAACGAGTGAAGCCTCCCTCTTGGAGCAAAGTAGGTCAATGCGTCATTTCCCCTAAGCTCGCGCGCAGCGCCTTGTGCAGATGATGCTTAATGAGTGCTCATCCACAGTGATTACAACTGCATTTCCAGCTCAGCTGAGCCGTCAGCTGTTTATTGAAAAACACTGTTGGTTTTTTTTTTTTTAATCTTTAAGCACTTAGGGCTCTTAAGGAAACCAGAAAAGGCTCACTTCCGCCTCTCTAAGCTTCAGGAGGTCAGGGAGGCCGAGGACAGGAGCAAAGTCCTTTCAGGGAGGGATTTCATCCAGTGGGTGGTACACATGGTGGACTCACTCAGCTGCTAACCAGAAGCTTGGAGGGTCAAGCCCACCCAGAAGCACCTTGGAAGAAAGGCCTGGCAATCTGATCCTGAAAAATCAGCCATTGAAAACCGTATGGAACACAGTTTTACTCTGACGCACCTGAGATCATCGTGAGTTGGAGTCAACTCCATGGCAACTTTCTTTCTTTTCTTTTTTTTTTTTTTTTACTGGTAAACATACATTTTGAGTTGTCACAAATGGGGAGGGGCGAGGTGCTCTTGGCATCCAGGGGTGGAGGTCAGGGATGCTGCTAAACATCTTACAGTGCACAGGGCAGCCCCACCGGCCCCAAATCCGCAGTGAGTACCAGAGTTGAGAAACTGCTGTACTTCCTAATGAACACCTCAGTAAGACGACACGCAAGAGTTTTTGGTTTCAAAACTATGATTCTCCCCCTTCCAACCACCTGGCCAAATCTTAGCTGAGGACTGACAGAGACAGTGGAGGCTCCTGACGGACGGCACAGAGCTTCCCCTACCACCTCCTCCTCGTTTTGATTTTCATCCATTTTTCCTTTTATAGCCGCCGTATATCGTGTTTATAGCATGTAACGCTTCAAGGTTGGACCCTGAAATGTCAAATCAAGGGTGAGACAGTACACAATACAGGGGAAACTAGCACAACTTGTACAAGGAAAGGTCATGGAAGCTCCATAGACACATCCAATCTCCCTGAGGGACTGAACTGCTGGGCAGAGGGCTGTGGGGACCATGGTCTCGGGGAACATCTAGCTCAATTGGCATGACACAGCTTATAAAGACAATGCTCTACATTCTACCTTGGTGAGTAGTGTCTGGGGTCTTAAAAGCCTGTGAGCGGCCATCTAAGATACTCCACTGGTCTCATCCCTTCGGGAGCAAGGGAGAATGAAGAGAACAGGATACAAGGAAAAGATTAGTCCGAAGGACTGATTGTCCACAGCTACCAAGGCCTCCACCGGACTGAGTCCAGTACAGCTAGACGGTGCCCGGCTACCACCACTGACTGCTCTGACCAGGATCACAACAGAGGGTTCTGGATAGAGCTGGAGAAGAATGTAGAAAGTAATTCTAACTCACAAAAAAAAAGACCAGATTTACTGGCCTAAAGGAGACTGGAGAAACCCCAAGAGTATGGCCCCCAGACACCCTTTCAGCTCAGTGGTGAAGTTACCTCCAAGGTTCACCATTCAGCCTGGGAGTGGACAGCCCCGTAAAACCAAATGGGACTAACGAGGTACAGTAGTCCAGTGACAAGGGCCAGAAGGCAGAAGGGGACAAGGAAGCTGGTGATAGGGAACCCAAGGTTGAGTAAGGATATTGTTGATGTGTTGTGAGATTGTTAACCATTGTCATAGGGCAACATGTGTGTTAAATGAGAAACGATTTTGTTCTGTAAGCCTTCATCTTAAGTGAGAATAGCAGCACAATTGGAAGAGCGTAGTCAATGTCACTGGACTGTGCATGTAGAAATTTTTGAAATGGTGTATCTTTGGCTATGTGTATTTTCACCAAAAAAAAAAGATTGAGAAGTTAGAGGGTTGACATGTTGTGGGGTTGTTAACCAATGTCATAAAACAATATGTGTACTTCTGTTTCATGAGAAACTATTTGTTCTGTAAGCCTTCACCTGTAGTACAACAACAACAACAACAAAAAGCCTCTCCCTGGATACGCAGGGGTTTCTGTTCTCATTTAGGAGATGGGGATTGACACACTGTGGGCCCATTTCATTTTTGAAACGGGACGGTGCAAGAATTCTTTGAGGCAGAAAGCCATTGCCCACCCAGCTACATCTTCTAGACCTGGAATATTGTCAGACTGGCTGTGTGGAGAGGCAATGGTAGATACGTCCGCTGGACTCACTTTTCACAGTCTTACATCAAAGCATTACTGTTTTGAAGATCCTTGTCATCTGTATCTCGAGCCCTTGGGCGACCTTGTCTGACACTGAGAAATGACGGCATCATCCAGACGTTTGTGTCTGCACATTTCTGAGACCACAGTGAGTGAGGCAGAGCAGGAGAAATCTAATAACTCTCAGGTATAAAAAAGTCGTCAAGGAACACATGAAACTGAATACTAAAAATGAAAATAAATGGGGTAGAAATTGAGCCAAGATGTATCCACAGGCTAAGAGCCAAAGACTTGCTCTTCCAACAAACAACGTACTTTTTACCTCAGACAAGCCACCTAGTGGATTTTTTTTTCCAGATCCCTGGCTTCTGAGTCCTTAGGTGGTGCAAACAGTTAAGCACTTGGCTGCTAGCTGAAAGGTTGGAGGTTTGAGTCCACCCAGAGGCACCTCGGAAGAAAGGCCTCGCTGTTGAAAACCCCATGGAGCACAGTTCTGCTGACACGCATGGGGTCGCCATGCATCAGCATCGACTGAGCTGCAATGGGTTTGGTTTTTGGTTTTGGCCTTGTGGATGCGGTGGTCAGTGAGATTTGAAGACTTATATTTCTGGAGGAATTCTGTTTCCTTGACAACATCCTTTCTGCTTTATTTCTCACTCATATTCTTAGGGTCTCTGAAGACACAGTGACAACTAAATTGCACTGAGGGAGAGGAGATTTTGATCGGTACAGCCCCTCGGGCCCTGGGCATCGAAGGAAGTTCTGGTTACCATTTTATCTCATTCACGTAACGTGAATGTGGTCTTTGCACAGAATTTATAGCCACTAAAGTAACTGCCATGCTGCCAGAATGTATTTGTAGACATTTACACAAACATGCACGCACACACCCACAATTCAGCACTTCCAGTGCTGGAACTAGTGTGAAATCCAAGGACACAGTGATGCTGAAGAGTCAGAATGCTCCTGAGCTTGTGAGTTCCTTCTCCAGTCCAGTGAGGCACTGGAGGCTCAGGGGTAGAGTTCTCGCCTTCCATGCCGGTGACCTGGGTTTGATTCCCGGCTGATGCACCTCAAGCACAGCCACCACCTGTCTGTCACTGGAGGCTTGCGTGTTGCTGTGATGCTGAACAGGTTTTAGCGGAGCTTCTAGACTAAGATGAACTAGGAAGAAAGGCCTGGTGATCTACTTCTGGAAACGAGCCTCTGAATACCCTGTGGATCACAATGGTCTGACCTGCAACTGGTCATGGGGATGGTGCAGGGCCAGGCAGTGTTTCATTCCCGTGTGCCTGGGGTCGCCGTGGGGCAGAGGGCTGACTCACCTGCAGTGATCAACAGCAGGTCCAGTCTAGGAACTTCCTACCTGAACCCACTTGGCATCAACAGTGAAGAAACAGACAGCAGGACGCATGGGGCAGTTGTAACTGCTTAGTTGTGCTGTTCACACGCAGCCAGCTCCCTGCAGATGGAGGTGCACTCAGCACGGCGTGAGGGGAAGCCTGTTTGCCTTGTCTTCCTCCCTGCTTCTCCTGGTTCCCACCAGCCACCCGTTAGATGGCACTTGGTCCCCCTCCTCTCTGGTCTATTTCACTATGCTCTTCCTAGCTCTCCAACGGAGAATTTAACCACTTCTTACAGATTTTACGTCAGCCTCCCAAGTCCGAGCTACTTTTATCTCTCCTGGACTTCTGACTTTTGCGATAGCTTTTTTTTTTAATTGAAGTAACATTTAAAAGCCAAAAATACCAGTTGCCACGGAGTCAACTCCAACTCCTGGCGACCCCACATGTGTCAGAGTAGAACTGTACTTCATAGGGTTTTCAATGGCTGGTTTTTCAGAAGTAGACCTCCAGATCTTCCCTCCAAGACACTTCTGGGTGGACTCGAACTTCCAACATTTTGGTTGGCAGCCAGGAGCGTTAACCATTTGCACTGCCCTGACACTCCATAGATATATCAGAACATTTGAAATCTTTTTTGTGAGCATATAAGAGGTCATGGGCAGGTGCTCAAGAGCATCATCCTGTTAAAGAGCCACCAAGTGAATAGTATAGTGACTGGAATTTCTTACAGCGTACCAAAACGGGCTTTTTCTGCAAACAGACAACAAAAAAACTAGAGTTCACCCTTAGTTCATTTGCGTGCCACCAAAATTGTCATGGTAAAGTACATCAAACCAAAACCAAACCAAACCCACTGCTGTCAAGTCGATTCCAACTCACAGTGACCCTACAGGACAGAGTAGAACTGCCCCATAGTGTTTCCAAGGAGCACCTGATGGATTCGAACTGCTGACCTTTGGTTAGCAGCCGAGCTCTTATCCACTGGACCACCAGGGCTCCAAAATGAACCCCTAAAAGACTGAGAACCACTAGCTTACAGTCCAGACTCACCATTCACGTTTTCCCCATTTCTTTAAAATACAGTCTAAGTGAAGTCTGTTTAAGGGGACTCAGCGTGGAGCAGGGAGAATCAATGGTGGGCTAATGGGGGGATAACTTGTGAAATAAAATCCCTACATCACTCTACCTCGGTGAACACCTGTTTTTGTTAGGTGCCAATGAGTTGATTTCAACTCATAGCAACCCCATTTGACAGAGTAGAACTGCTCCACAGGGTTTTCTAGGGAGCCCTGGTGGAGCAGTGGTTAAAGCACTCATCTTCTAACTGAAAGGTCGGTGGTTCGAACCCACCACCCGCTGAAAGGGAGAAAGATGTGGCGGTCTGCTTCCTTGAAGACTTATAGCCTTGGAAACCCTATGCGGTGGTTCTGCTTTGTCCTGTAGGGTTGCTATGAGTCTGAATCAACTCAACAGCAACACATTTGGTTCTTTGGAATCTTTACAAGAGCAGACCACCAGGTCTTTCTCCTGCAGAGCTGCTGGGTGGGTTCAAACCGACAAACTATTGGTTAGCAGCTGAGCGATTAACTGTTGTTCCACCAGTGAAACAGATGGGGTTTTGAGTCAAGAGTTTAGGATTGGCCTCAAAACTAGCTCTGTTCTGTACGGTAGTGTGATTCTAGATCACAGCTTGTGTTTTAGGGACAGAACATCACCGGGGCTTTCTTCCCCCCTCCTGGCCCCAGAAGCCCTGCTGATGTTCCCAGAGAACACTTGGCCACCATAACAGCTCTTAGACAACGTCAAACGCGTGTGTCTCCCCTCCCACACCTCTGCTCCCTTCCCACCATATTTTGAAAGAATGACTTTGTGGATGGAATTTCCCACCCCAGTGGACTCATCTGGGGATTGAAGAAGCTCCTGGGGATCCTCAATGGTAGAGCAATGGGGCAATGATTGCCACATTGGATATTAGGTTATCATCACAAATTCTCTTTAGAAAGAGTGGTTGACGTTGCTTTAGTGTTGACATAGCCACTGATCACTTTTAAGTTACAATCACAAAGTAAAAAGGCTGTGTGTAATGTAGTGGGAAGAATATTGAATTATAAATCAGGAGAATGGGGGAGTCCCCGGGTGGTGCAAACAGTTAATGCACTTTGCTGCTAACCGAAAAATCAGAGAGTCTATAGAAGAATCTTGATTGAAAGGGGGAAAATGCAGAACAGAATTTAAAATTCTCATGGAATTCAGACTGTCTAGAGCTATGGAGGCAGGATGAACCCCTGAAACTATTGCCCTCAAAATCTGAAAAACCAAACCCACTGCCATCGAATCGATTCCAACTCACAGCGACCCTATAGGACAGAGTAGAATTGCCCCATAAGGTTTCTAAGGATCACCTGGTGGATTCCTGCTGACCTTTTGGTTAGCAGCCAAACTTTTAACCACTCTACCACCAGGGTTTCTCTTTAAACCTTAAACAAAAAATATTCCCTGAAATCTTCTTAAACCCATAGTTAAGCTTAACTACTAAAAAAAATGTCTTGAACATAATGCTTTTTTAAGAACTATCTGTATGGGATCAAATTGACAACAGCAACTTGAAAGATTATATAGGAACCTAAGGGGCAGTGAGTTTATGTTAATGGGGGAGGAACAGCTCAGAAAAGGAGGATGAGAATGGTTGGACAACTTGAGGAAAGTAATCAAGGCCCTGAATTGTACACATAGAAATTGTTGAATTGGTGTATGTTCTGCTGTGTATATTCTCAATTACAAAAAAAAAAAAAAAAAAAAAAAAGCCCTATGAAGCCCTGCTCTGCTCTGACACACGTGGGGTTACCATCGGTCGCAGGCTATGGCAACTGGTTTGGTTTCTGGTTTGGAGGTAATAAGAACTAGCTCTGCTCCTGTAGTGGTTGGTGTGATTCTAGGAGTCCTTAATCCCCAGTTTCCAAATCTGAATCTGTTTAATAAACACTATTTGCCCTTTCTGTCCCATGGGATAGTTCATCTGCATCAACAACTACACTTGCTTTGGTGATGACTTATGCCAACCTCGCACTAAACACTCTGCCTGCGTTTTCTCGTTTAATTTATAACTATATGAGCTGGTGCTGTTCTAATCCCCATTTTTCAGATGAGGAAACCAAGGCTCGGTTGGAAGGGGCCTGTCCACCAAGCAGTGTCAGGAAAGACAGGAGCTGGGCTTCCAGCCTGGCTTAGTCTGACGTGGAGACCGAACTCTTCACCACAGTGCTGTTCTCTGAGGTGGGCAAACAAAAGGTGGCTGTGAAGACGTTTTGTGGGCAAAACAAAACCAGCCGCACCATCGTAGGCACCATTATCAATGACAAGGAGCAGGGATGTTGGCTGAAGACAAAGGGCTGCGGGATAAATTTAACCAGCTTACTATCTGGCGCCTCCAGTGTTCTTGGAGAATGACAACTTTGAGGTTGATGGATTAGGCGGCAATTGAACATTTCCGGCATCTTAATAAGTTCAGAATTACCGACTGATTCTGTCCATGAAGTTTGCTCCAAGCCGCCCTGCCCCCACCAGCACAGAGGAGCACGTCTGTTCCCGGCAGTGTCGGCTGGCCGACTGGACCCAGGGGAACGAGGGTCAATGAAGGATGAGTCCCTCACTATTTCTGTGCCTTCTCTGTGGTGCCAATCTAAACTGTAAGCAGCCTTATAAATTCTGCAAGCACTCCGGGCACTTAAGAAGCTTTCCTTAAGCCATGTGGGGCCCTTTTCACCTTGTCCTCAGCTTGCGCCTGTTCCAGTCAGTTCTGGTGTGCTTGACGCCCGTCTGCATGCCTCGCCCTGAGCTCATCCCTGTCCTGGGACTCAGCACCCAGTCACATCGTGGGTCTTGGACGACCACTCCTGGCTCCTTGTCAAGGACTCTGGGTGGTCCTGAGGTCACCAGCCCACCAGCTCAGGTTGCCTCTCTCAGTCTGCCCTGCCTCGCTGCCCTGCTGCCAGCAGCATCCCCTCTGAGCCATGTTTCTGATGGTCTCCTCTGGACTGGTGATTCACAGTCCTTCCCAGTCCCCCTTCAGGTCTTTGAGTTCCCTAGGATCCGCAAGTTCTACAAGGATCCACAGATTTTTCTTATGCTATTATTTTGGAGAAACGGATCCCCATACTTCACTATAAACCAAACCAGTTGCCGTGGAGTCAACTCCGGCTCATGGTGCCCCCGTATGTGTCAGGGTAGAAGTGTGCTCCATAGAGTTTTCAATGGCTGATTTTCAGAAGTAGATTGCCAGGCCTTTCTTCCAAGGTGCCTCTGGATGGACTTGAACCTCCAACCTTTCTGTTAGCAGCCAAGGCGTTAACCATTTGCACCACCCAGGAACTTACTTACAGTTAAGTTTTTTTTTTTTTTTTTAGTACTTAACTATACACTCCATAAAATCAGAAACCTTGTATGTCTTACCCACTTCAGTCTACAAAATGGAATCTGGAAGATTGGGAACAAAGAAAAGATGGTTACTCTTGCCACTTCTATTCAACATTGTACTGGAGGTTCTAGCCTAGTCAATTTAAAAAGTCCATTGCCAGCGAGTCAATTCTGACTCATAGCAACCCTATGGGACAGAGTAGAACTTCCCCATAGGGTTTCCAAGGCTATAATCTTTGCTTAGAAGCAGACTGCCACATCTTTCTCCCAAGGAGCGGCTGATGGGTTAGAACCACCGACCTTTTGGTTAGCAGCCGAGTGCTTAACCAGGGTGCCAGCGGGGCTCTTTGTCACGGCAATTAGGCAAGAAAAATAAACAAGAGGCATCCATATCGGAAAGGAGGAGGCAAAACTCTCTGTCTTTGCAGATGACTTGATGTTGCATAAAATCCTAAGAAATCCACTAAAAGATGATTAGAGCTAAAAAAGGAGTTAAACAAGGTTGCAGGATATGAGATCAATGTACAAAAAAATCAATTGTGTTTCTATACACTAGCAATGAGCAATCTGAAAAGGAAATTAAGAAAACAATCCATTTACAAGAGCGTCAAAAAAATACCTAGGAATAAATTTAATAAGACTTACACTCTGAAAACTACAAACCATGGTTGAAAGTAATTAAATATGTGAATAATTGGAAAGAAACCCAGTGTTTTGGAACAAGAAGGATGGCAGTATACCCCAGTTTAATCTACGGATGCAATGCAATCCTTACCAAAATCCCAGCTGGCTTCTATGCAAAAAAAAAAAAAAAAACAAACTGATCCTAAAATTCATATGGAAATGCAAGACACCCAGAATAGCCAAAACAATCTTGGAAAGGAACAAATTTGGAAGACTTACACTTCCCCATTTCAAAGCATACTACAAAGTTACGGTAATCAAGGCCACCCTCCCAAGAGGGACTCAGGAGCCCGGGATCTGACCCACATGCCTCAGAGGTGCAGAGGGTATATGGAGGGGAGGATGTTGGCAATTGGCAACCTCGTATTTTTTTTTGTGTGTGTTTTTTAAAAACCTTATTGTGGCAAAATATATAAAAAGTCCACCATTTTAACCATTTTCAAGTGTACAATTCAGTGACCTTAATCACATTCACCGTGTTATGCAGCCATCACCACTATCCATTTCTAGAACGTTTTCGTCACCCCAAACAATAACTCGCCATTTCTCCCCTGCCCTCAGCCCTGGTAACCACTAATAAACTTTGGTCTCTATGCATTTGCCTGTTCTTGATATTGCACGTAAGTGGGATTGTACAGTGTTTGTCCTTTGGCTACAAGACTTCTTTCACCCGGCATCACGTTGTCAAGGTCCGTCCATGTCGTGGCCTGTATCAGAACTTCATTTCTCAGCCTCCTGGTTTTGACGTTTGACAGGGGAGCCGTGAGTAACCTTGTCCTCTGCAGAGACACTGATGGCTCCAGTGGAGGCCACCTGCCCAAAGATCTTCGCTTACGGTGGGGGCTAGGTGACTCCAAGCCCGGGCTGGCTGCCGTCTTCCTTTGAATAGAGAACACACTTCCATGGAGCTTTCCATCTGCGCTGTTCTCCTGAGTGTCTTTTTGTTCGTCCCGCTTAACCAGTCGCAAAGCGTTGGAGAAGGCCTCTTCAGTCGGAGCCTGGGGTAATAGCTCTGCCATTACCTCAAGCATTGTTGAAACATGAAGGGTAAAAAGTGTCTCATTATTCAGGTTCTCGGAAGCAATGGCATTGAGCCAAAATGGTGCCATTAACTCTCAAGGCCTTACTTTCGATGCTTTCCATCCTTAAATAATAATTTCTCCTAAAGGAAGTGAAGAAAAGTTGAAGGCTATCATTGACCTCAATACAGCAGAGCTCGTGTTTGAAGATGCATTTTGTCCATGTGAGGCTTTGGGAGTTCATCGGCTGAGAGTTTGATGTACACTTTTTAGAGTTAAGAAAATTCTGCCATCCCTGATTCACAACAAAGAGGAATTCAAAATGCAGGCAAGGGGTGGAAACTTCCTGTCTGGATGAGAACGGTCTGATGATTCCTTTCTGTACTTGATTCCTGCTAAATTCTGCAGCAGGCTTTTTCTTCGGGTGGGCTACTAATAGATGCCTTTTGGCCTCAGTGTTTCCATCTGTAGAGTGGGGGAATTGGGCTAGATTCCCAAAACTCTTCTAATTCTGATCTTTAGTGTTTCTGCTCTTTTCATATTGGCATGCCCTTACTTTGGTGCATTAACACAACAGCAACAATAGCCGTATTGTTACAGTTATAGTTAGTTGGCACTGAGCCACACCTAACATGTATTGAGTGGTCATGTGTGCTTGGAGTCCCTGGGTGGTGCAAATGCTTAACATGCTTGGCTGCTAACTGAAAATTTCGAGGTTTGAGTTCACCCAGTGGTGCAGTGGAAGAAAGGCCTGGAGATCTACTTCAGAAAAATCAGCCATTAAAAACCCTATGGAATATGCACACCCATTTCATTGCAGCACTATTCACAGTAGCAAAAAGCTAAGTGTCCATCAACGGATGAATGGATAAACAAATAATTGTATATTCACACAACGAAATACTACACAAAGATAAAGAATAGTGATGAATCCGCAAAACATCTCACGACGTGGATGAATCTGGATGACATTATGCTAAGTGAAACAAATCAATCACAAAAGGACAAATATTGTCTAAGACCACTATTATAAAAAATCAAGAATAGGTTTGTTTACTCACAGAAAGAAACATTCTTTGATGGTTACCGGGATGAGAAGGGGAGGGAGAGAGAATCACTAACTAGATAGAAGACAAGTGTTGATTCTGGTGAAGGGAAAGCCAGGACACAATGTGGGGGAAGTCAGCACAATGTGACCAAGGCAAAGGCAGGCACTGAGAAGAACACAAGAATAAAGGACAACCACAGAAATGCTATAACATGTATAATCCTGCAACAACAGTAATCACAGACAATAATTTGTGAGTAGACACGTAGGTTAATATGTATGCTAAATAGGTGCGGGAGATCATATGGGAGTACACCTACATATATACGTAAGTATGGTTGTGGGTATTTCTACATGCATATTTGTAAATGCTGCATGTACACTCATATATAAGAGAGCACATGGAGGCACAGTTCCAGAAATTACTTTCACACGAGACTGAACTACTGGACTTGAAGGCGAAGGACCGTAGTCTCAGGGGATATCTAAGTCAATTGGCAAAACACGGTTGATAAAGATGATGTTCTACATCCTAGCCTGGTGAGTAGCATCTGGAGTCTGAAAAGCTTGTGAGTGGCCATCTAAGAAGCAACTATTGACTTCTTCCCACCTGGAGCAAAGAATAAAGAAAACTAGAAGAACTCAAGGAAGCAAATATTTCCAAGGAGTAATGGCCCGCGTGAACACAGCCTCCTCTAACCTGAGACCAGAGGAACTAGATGGTGCCTGGCCACCAGTACCAACCAGGGTGACCGGGACCGCAATAGAAGGTCCCGGTTAGAATGGGTAAAATATGTAGAACAAAATTCAAATTAAAAAAGAGACTGGAGGAAGCCCCGAGACTATCGCCCCAAGACAACCTTCTACCTTGAAACTGAAGACACTCCCAGAGGCCACCTTTCAGCCAAATAATAGACGGGACTATAAAATAAACAATAACACCCAAGAGGAAAGTGCTGCTTAGAACAATCAGCTATAGGAGACCAAAAGGGAAACATTTGCCCAAAACCAAAGATGAGAAGGCAGAAAGGAACAGGGAAACTGGATGGATAGAAATGGGGAACTCAGGGAGGAAACGAGGAGAGGGCGGATGCATTGCGGGGATCACAATCAATGTCACAGAATAATTTGTGTGTGAATTATTGTTTGGAAAACCAATTTGCTACGTAAACTTTCACCCAAAGCACAGTAAAATGCTAAAAAAAAACAAAGCCCAAACATACATACACAAAAATAAAGTACTGGGATTTTGACAGTCTCAAAAAGAAGGAAAGAACCCCATGGAGCCCAGCTCTATACTAACACACATGGGGTCGCCATGAGTTGGAGCTGACTGGACAGCAACTGTTAATTGTATGTGTGCTTACTGTGTCCTTTTATTTGATCCCCTTAACAATGCTATGAGGTAGTGTCTATCATTCTGACCATTACACAGACCAGGAAATGGAGATCCAGGCCAGTTAAGTATGTTGCCTAAGATCATGCTACTAGTGTCAGAGCTGGTATTCAAATTGGGATCTGACTATCCACTTTCAACCATTGTTCTGGCTACCTATAGCTATGTAAAAATTCCCCCCCAAAACTTAGTGGCTTAAAACAGTAACAGCAATCATTTTATTATCTTTCATGGCTTATGTGAGTCAGGAATTCTGAGGGCTTAGCTGAGTGGGTCTGGCTCATGGTTCTTACTGCAGTTGCAGACAGCGGCTGCTTCCATCCCTCTTTCCCTCCCTCTCTCTGTCCCTACCTCTCTCTCTTCTTCCCTCTCTCTCTCTCTGTCTATCCCTATCTCTATCTCCCAAAGTAGTCTCATGACCTTTCCAAGTGCTATTTCCATGTTGGTTAATTGAACTCCCTTACAGCATGGCAGCCTCAGGACAGTCAGACCATTTATATGGCGTCCCAGGGCTCCAAAGGCAAGTGAACCCAAAGGACAGATTAGAAGCTGAATAACCTCTTAAGACCTAGCCTTGGATGTCACACAACATCACTTGACGAAGCACCAATATGCTGTTATAGTAGAAACAGTCACACAAGCCCACCCAGTTTCAAGAGGATGGGACATAGACCTCACCTCTTGATAGGAGGAATACCAAAGTTACATTAGTGTGAGGAATATGAGGAATGGAAGATATTGTTGGGCCATTTTAAGAAAACACGTTCTGCCACAATTACTAACGGCAAAGTCTTAAATACCCAACTGTGTTTGTAGGGAAACAACCAGTGTAACAGAAAAACAAACAAACAAACCCACGGCTTTGGAGTGCGCTCCATCACTTACTACGATGTGAACATGAGCGTGTCATAGCTATGAATCTGTCATAGTGTTGGTACCCTCATAAGCAATAGAGGTTCTATACTGAACACATATCAGTCGATTATGAGTGATAGAAACCAGTTCTGGCTAGCATAAGTAAAATCAGAACTCATTTGGAAGGATATGGGGTGGCTCACAGAATTGAGGAAGTGGGTGAAACACCTGCTCAGAAGAGGAAGAAATCAGGAAAGACAGTTCTGGGACCCAGGCAACCGTAGCTAATCAGCAGTCTTGGCAGTGACCATCGCTGGGGTGGATGAATTCCAGCATGTTGTTCTCCCCACCCCATTCTGACTTCCTTCTGTCAAATCTCAGAACCCCAGGAGATGTCCCTGTTAGCAGAGCTGGAGTTACTTGCCCATCCAGCTCTTGGCTAGGCAGGGCGCCTTGAGAGACAGCCCTACCAACACCCCCATCAGAGGGGAAGTTCTCCCAAGAGGAAATAGGGAAATAGGGGTGCTATTACTCCAACAGGGGGAATGTATGGTGATCAAAATATGACTAATGCCCATTCATTCCCTCATAGAGCCACTGTGAAGATTAAAGTTAACATGTGGAGAGTGCCTAGCCTGGTGCTTGACATCTAGAATGCCCTCAATAATTACTACCAGTTATTAAAACTCATTTTGAATTGTGATGTTGGCGAAGAATATTGAATATACCATGGACTGCCAGCAGAAAGAACAAATCTATCTTGGGAGAAGTACAGCCAGGATGTTCCTTAGAAGGAAGGATGGCAGACTTCATCTCATATACTTTGAACATCTTATCAGGAGGGACCAGTCCTTGGAGAAGGACATCATGCTTGGTCAAGTAGAGGGTCAGCAAAAAAGAGGAAGACCCTCAACGAGATGGATTGACACAGTGGCTGCATCAATAGACTCAAACATAGCAAGGATTGTGAGGATGCCACAGGACCAGGCAGTGTTTCATTCTGTTGTACCTAAGGTCGCTATGAGTTGGAACGACTCAACGGCACCTAACAACAACATCATTAAGACTTATGGAGTCCCTCCTTGGGTGGTGCTAATGTTTAACACACTCTCTTCAAATGGAAAGTTTGGAAGTTTGAGTCCACCCAGAGGTGTCTTGGAAGAAAGACTTGGCAGTCTGTTTCTGAAAATCAGCCATCAGAAACCTTTTGGAGCACAGTTCTAGTCTAACACACATGGGGTTGCCATGAATGGGAGTCAATTCAATGGCAACTGGCTGGTGGTGACCCAACAGCCCGCAAGACTCAGTCCTGAGGCTTTGGCCGTCGTTGATAGGAAAGAGGCACCCTGGTGATGGCCACTTTGGCTCCTACAAAGCGTGGGCATGTCCTGAGAGTGAAGCCTGCACAGACACCCTAATGGCCAGAAGGAGAAAGACCAGGTCCTGATGCCAGGTTGGGCCGTGGGATTAATTCGTAACGAGTTAGGATTTCTGCTTTCTGTCATCTTCTTTCTTAAACGCGTTTGAGTTGAGTCTCTGTTGCTTACAACCCCAAACTCCCAGCACACACAGAGAGCCCCAAGTCCTGGCTGACCCCCCTTCCAGTTTTATTTTTCATTCCGTTACTACATTCTTCACCTGGAGACCTAATTGTGCTTGCGAAATGTCCGACCACCCTGGAGAGGAATGTGCTAATGAGATTTTAGAGAAGAAATGGAAACCCTTGCGATTGTATGGGAATGTTTGTACAGGCTGTTTCTTTTTATAAGGCCAAACAGCCCTGTGGCTCCGTCTTTCAGATGATAATCCAAAGGACAGCATTTCTCCGGAGGCGCTGTTTCTGTGCTTCATTTCCTTGGATTGTCTTTTTTAAAACGCCCCAGAAATGTTGGTTAGAAATCTTTGAAACATCTCCAAGTATCACGGATATAACTCGGAGCCATTACGGGTTTCTTTCTCGGGCTGCTTCTCAGGGCCGCCTGTGCAGCCAGAAATCCTAAGTAATTGAACAGTTTTAAACATTTTATATGTTGCGAAAGGTGTGAGCGAGCTCTTCCGCTGACAAACCCACAATAAAGAGCGGGAACGCTCCCGGGAGCATGCTTTGAAGGAGAAAGGGACTCTCAAGACTGTACGGGCTTTGCCATGGGTGATCGCAAAGTACTGAAGACTGGAAGTTGATTGTGCGATGGGAAGCAGAGGATTATTTTGTAAAGTGGGATTCCCTCATTGTTAGTGGCAATGATGAAGACACGCCTGGATGTGGCTGTAACCGGTGTAGTTCGCCCTGGTACTAGGTACTAGTGAATGGGCTGATCTCTGGGTGGTGGTTGTTATTAGCTGCCCTTGAGTCTGCTTGGACTCTAGTGACCCCATGGACGACAGAACGAAACGTTGCCCGGTCCTGCCCCATCTTCACTATCATTGGGATCTTATAGTACATGGTTGTGGCCACTGTGTCTTCCAACCTAGGGGTCTCATCTTCCAGCACCGTATCAGACAATGTTCTGTTGTGATCCGTAGGATTTTCACTGGCTGATTTCTGAAAGTAGATCACCAGGCCTTTCTTCCTGGTCTGTCTGAGACTGGAAGCTCCGCTGAAACCTGTCCACCATGGGTGACCCTCCTGGTATTTGAAATACTGGTGGCCTAGCTTCCAGCATCACAGCAACATGCAAGCTCCCACAGTACAACTCACCGACAGACCAGTAGCGGCTCAGCTAATACGTTGTTAGCTCCGTCAAGTTGGCCACTGACTCATGGCGACCGCGTGCAGAGCAGAATGAAATGCTGCCTGGTCCTGCTTCATCCCGGTAATCGGTTTGTGGATCTGACAGTTGTGATCCATAAGGTTTCCGTTAGCTGACCTCAGACAGTGTTTGTGGAATGCATGAACGAGGAGAATCGGGAATAAGCTTTCAAGGATGATGAGCCAGTGGACTGGTGTGGCTTGTGCGAAGGTCCGAGCTGACCAATCAGGGAGCATCTGGAGAATGCACCAATTTTACGCCTCAGAGCCTCAGAGGGCGGAGCAGGAACAGCTAAGGAACTGAGATAGCAGCACACTGGAGGCCAAAGCCCCTAAAGGAG
This sequence comes from Dugong dugon, assembly GCA_030035585.1. NCBI lineage: Eukaryota > Metazoa > Chordata > Mammalia > Sirenia > Dugongidae > Dugong > Dugong dugon. Next base: position 3,254,432 of record CM057476.1, on the reverse strand, counting down.
GTGAGACCACTCAGAACCAGCCAGCCCATGGCAAACGCAAGGGTATTTGGTGATGTGTGCCATCAAGCCAGTTCTGACTCATAGCAACCCCATGTGACACAGTAGAGCTGCCCCATAGGGTTTCCAAGGCTGTAATCTTCAGGGGAGCAGATAGCTAGGTCTTTTCTGAGCTGCTGGTGGTTTCAAACTACCAACCTTTTAGTTGTCAACTGAGCACTTAACCATTGCACCACCAGGGCTCCTTATGTGGTGATCAAACCAAACCAAACCCAGTGCTGTTGAGTCCATTCCCACTCATAGCAAGACTATGGGACAGAGTAGAACTGCGCCAGAGGGTTTCCAAGGCTGTAAACTTTACGGAAGCAGACTGCCACATCTTCCCGCAGAGCAGCTGGTAGGTTCAAACCGCTGACCTTTCGGTTAGCAGCCGAGTGCTTTAACCACTGGGCCACCAGGGCTCCTCCTTTAGTCTCCAGCACTTTACAAACTAGAAAACTGAGCACTAGTCCTGGGTCTCAGTAAACGCTTGTTGAGTGAGGAGATGAATAAATGAGTTTGCTTCATTTTATTCTCAGAATTCAAGAAGTGTGGGTCTCCTCCATCCCTAAGCAGCTCGTACATGTACTGTTTTTCCAAGTGACGCTCAAAACATTTTGTACTTTCAAGGCTGAGCCATCAGTTCCTCCACTTCCTGAAAGTAAGGAGATGAGGCTTTCTGTACCGTGTTGCAGGCATAAAAGTGTCACTTTGCTGCAAGGAAAATATTGTATCATTCCATTACCAGAGGGCCAGTCTGAATGCTAAGACCCACTGACGCTGTCGTTTTTTCTATTTTTGTCACATTATCCTTGTGCCTTGGTCCTCACTGATTAGGGAATGATGGAAAAACACAAGTAGAAGGAGGTCTATTTTGTGCTGCAGAAAGGTTAGATGTTCTTTTTCTAAAAAGAAACATTGTCTTATTGCTTTTTAAGTGTTATTGAAAATATACACAGCAAAACATACAGCAGTTCAACAATTTCTTCATGTACCGTTCGGTGACGCTGATGACATTCTTCAGATTGCACAGCCATTCTCATCCTCCTTTCCCAAATTGTTCCTCCCCCAGCAACATCAACTCACTGCCCCCTAAGGTTCCTCTCTAATCTTTCCAGTTGCTGTTGTCAGTTTGATCCCGTACAGATAGTTCTTTAAAAGCACAATGCTCAAGGCAGACATTCTTTACTAATTAAACTAAATATTGATTGGTTTAGAGGAGCCCCGGTGGCACAGTGGTTAAGCACTCAGCTGCTAACCGAAAGGTAGGCAGTTCGAACCCACCAGCCGCTCTGCAGGAGAAAGATGTGGAGGTCTGCTTCTGTAAAGATTTGGCAGCCTTGGAAACCCAATGGGGCAATTCTGCTCTGTCCTGCAGGCTTGCTGTGAGTCAAAATCGACAGCAATAGGTCTGGTTTGGTTTTAGGTTATCGTTTGGTTTAAAAAGACTTCAGGGGATATTTCTGGTCTAAGGTTTAAAGATTATCTCAGGACAATAATTCAAGGGTTCATCCAGCCTCCACGGCGCCAAAATAACAGGTTATTCTCATGATGCTAAACAACTCCCCGACTGGTCATCTGCCCTAAATCGAACTTTAGTGAATGGATCCCAGCTGCTCTGGGCAGGGAGACGCGTGAGGCGTCTCCAGTGGTTCTTATCCTTCTTTTGGTATCTATTTACTTTGGGGAGACCAACTTTTTATATCATTTATTTACTCTCTCTTTGAAATCTTGGATTCCTCTAGGTTGGTGGACCCCCAGAACAACCAGCCTATAAAAATGTTTACAAGTCTTAAAATCAAACAGTAGTTTGGCTTCACTAGTAAAGAATATCTGCCTTGAGCATTGTGCTCTTTCAAGAACTGTCTATATGGGATCAAACTGGCAAAAGCAACTTGAACGGTTAGATAGGAAACTTAGGGGCAATGAGTTTGTGTTAATGGGGGAGGAACAGTTCAGAAAAGGAGGGTGAGAATGGTTGTACAATCTGAAGGATGTAATCGCTGTCACTGAACTGTACAAATAGAAACTGCTAAACCGATGTATGCTCTGCTGTGGATATGCTCAGCAACAACAAAAATAAATCACTTATGTATTAAAAAAAGGTTTACAGGTCAACAGAACAGGGACAGAAAAGAAAACTTTGCACATTGATCTCCGTCATAAATGACATTTGCACTGGCTGGCTGGTGGCATATTTGCCAAGGGGACAACGTCCCATTGCTGTAAAGATTCCAAAGCCAGGTGAGCTTGTCGTCCACCCTGTGTCCCTTTCCCGGGCACATGTCTTTTGAGCTCTGTCCAAGGAGGGCCATTGTGATTTCCACCTGGCACTCTGCATTTGTAAACTCTGGTAGCCTGTGTCTAGAAGGCCCTTCTCCCATTTTCCACATGGCTGGGGTTGGTTGGCAGCGAATGCAAAGCTCTCTGGTTTCGTTGTGACTTCCATCAGATGGATGTGAACCGAGGAAACCACAGTTCCTGTTGAGCTGCCAGAGAGGAGTGAGCCAAAATGGTCTCACTTTCCCTGCAGGTCACCCCAGGTAGGATTAAAGGAGCTCGGCATGGTCTCTGCCTTACTCTTAGATGCTGAGCGGGAAGCACCTGGAATGGTGTGGACACCACAGGGGCTCCCTCCCCAGGCTCCGAGCCAGCAGCGTTCTCTCCGCACTCCGTGTCTGCCACCCACCCTCACCACACTGGAGAAAGCCTGTGATGTTGTGCTTTGAGCCCCCTGAGCCATCCGTGTCCACTCCGCACTCCAACAGTTCCGCGTTGTGCTGCAGCGGCTGGTGGCTGCTCCCTTCTGGGTCCTGCTGGAGCCCCCTGCCCCCCACCCCGCAAACAAGTCCACAGCCATGGATGTGGTTGAGTGCGTCATGACACCTTAGGGACCTGGTGGGTGGACCTGTATTGTGTGGGTGGACCTGGCGTTTGGACCAGAGGTTTCCACCATTTATTAGCGTCTCTGCACGAGAAAGACCTGGCAACCTGCTCCCATAAAGATTACAGCCTACAAAACCCTACAGAGCAGTTCTGCTCTGTCACGTGAGGTCAGTATGAGTTGGAATCCATTCAGCGGCACCTAGCAACAACGTTGGCGGGCAGGATGAGAACGCGCACTTGGATTCATGCATGCCCACACGCAGGTAGACACTGCCTGCAGCGTCTCCTGTACAGCAGACGTCAGCTTCCCCCGCAAGCTCAGGTGCTCTCATTCCTCCACAGGTGTTTATCCAGCACCTTCCATAAGCCAGGTGTGGGCCAAGCACCAGGCGGCTAACAGTCTGGTGGGAGAGTGAGAAGCTGGGTCACTGCGCACCGTTAGGGCACAGTCCGTGAGAACACCCTCACTGCTGGCACCAAGCGCTAGTTCAGGGGGCCCCCAAAACCTCCCTTGGGTGTGGCAATTCATCAGAAGGACTCACAGAGCTCACTGAAAGCTGTTAGACTCACAGTTGTGGTTTATCACAGGGACAGGATGCAGATTAAAATCAGCCGAGGGAAGAGGCGCATGGGGCAGACCCAGAAAGTACCAAATGCAGTTCTACCCTGACACACTTGGGGCCAGCAGGAGTCAGAGGCGACTGCATGGCAACTGTTTTTTTTCTGGTGGGCGGTTGGGGGGAGGGCATATTCATACAATGGGGCATTAAAACCGATTTGTGCAGAGTCAACTCATTGTGACCTCATGAACGTTAGAGTAGAACTGTGCTCCACAGGGTTTCAATGACTGAGCTTTTGGAAGTAGATTGCCAGGGCTTTCTTTCGAGGCACTTCTGGGTGGACTCCAACCACCAACCTTTTGGTTAGCAGCCAAGCGCGTGAAATGTCTATACCACCCAGGGACTAACGGAACACTACTCGGCAACAAAAAGAAACGGACAACTGACACATTTAACTACGTGGTTCCATCTCAAAAGCATTATGCGAAGTAAAAGGAGCCAGGTACAAAAGGCTGTGTGCTGTGCACTTCGATTTCAGTAAAGTTCTAAAAAAGGCACCCCTAATCTATGGTGGAAAAAACTCGGGACACTGGATGCCTCTTTGGGGGGTAGCACCTGGGGAGAGGGCGTGAGGGAACTTTCTGGAGTGGTGGTCATGTTCTGTACCGTGACAGGGGCCTGGGCTGCACAGGTGGATGCATGCGGCACAGCTGACATGGTGTATTGCACTGTACGTGAATTTGACATTCACAGAGGGCAAAAAGAACCTTAGAAAAGGATCGCACTCAAGTTAATAATCTGCGTGCTAGTGTGTTTAGGGGTGAACTGTTCAACGGATGACAAGAAGGATGGACGGATGGATGGGCATAGGGTAGGGCAAGTATAATGAAACACTGATCATAGAATCGAGATGGGGAGCGTATGGTGTTCACTGCACAGTTCTTCTCATATGCTGGAAGTTTTCCTAGTAAAACCTGGGGGGAAGGCCGCTCTTGTAGACTTCACAGAAGCTGTTATGGATACGATTCTCGAGGTTTCTGCTGCAAACGTGCCCTTCTTGTGGTGCAGGCAGCTTTATGGAAATGAGATTTGGTCCTAGGAGTTGAGATGAGCTGGAGGTAGAATTGTCCTTCGCGTTGGACTGTTTATGCAAAGCTTCATGGGATGCTGGGGACCAATGTCTCAGGCAGACACAAAAGGGGGCATGTCAGCTGCTGAGTGAGCTTAGCCTCAAAGATCAGAACAAACGTGTCAGCCAGGGACCTCTGGATTATGTTGCCTTGAAAGTTTTGGGGAGCAAGGAATGTTGAGATGCAGGTACCAGAAGTACTCACCCCTGGGGGAAAGCGTGGTTGAGCCCCAGCCTTTTCTCTCTTATTAGAAGCGACATCTTATGTGGCTCAAACAAATCTGCACTGAAGGCTTGGAAGCTCAGCCCTGCCCCTCCGGTCCCTTGGTGGATAAGGCGTGTATTTTCTGGGCCATTGATTTATTTGTGCAGAACATGAAATAATGTGATGACAATTAATGAGATTGTTATGGAAAGCACCTGGGCCTGTGTTCCAGGAGTCTTTTATTTTGGGCCAGAGTTGTTTTGCAATTAGCCCACGAGGTTTCCCAACAATAGCTTAGACAAGAGAAAGAGACAGGCAAGGTCGAGCGGGAGAGGAGGCTGCAGACACTGAGATCAGTCTCTCGTAGGCAGATTAAGTTATTCAGGGGCCTTGTCCCTCAGGGAACAAGAGAGAAAGAAATGAGTGTCTAAATGCACAGACCAGGGTTTGCTGTGCCATGTGGGGGTCCTTGCTGAGACGCCAACTCCCATTCCTAGTGGGAAAAAAAAAAAAAGTGACCCTTTGGAAGTAGATCCCCAGGGCTGTCTTCCGAGGTACCTCTGGGTGGACTCGAACGTCCCACCTTTTGGTTAGCAGCCGACCATTCAACCATTTGCACCACCCAGGGCCTCCCGAGTTAAGATTACTGCAGCAAGACTTGTCTTAGGACTGTATCTCATCTTCCACACGTGTGTGAGACCTGCTCGGTGATGCCCTGCTCAGAGCTCAGCTGTGTCCTGTGTGTTGTGGAGACTGTTTTCTAGAAAACTTGGGACACGTTGATTTGACACGTGGCCAGACAACAGGGGAGAAACTGGGAGCCCCACACTGTCTCAAGAGCGCTGGGGTGTATGTCCCTCGCAGCTATGACACACGTGCCCTGTAACATCTTGTCATGACCATTAGTGAAGCACACAGCAAGCAGGGAGCCTGCCACGCCAGGCTCAGGCTCTTCTGTGGATTCAGTAAAGCCACCAGTTTCTAGATCTGCTCAGTCCAAGACTCGCTCAAACAAACTTCTCCCTTCTTTGCAGTCCCCTCACCCCCGTACACTTCCTATTAATCACCAGTTGGCGTCAAGTTGATTCCAACTCATGGCGACCCCATGTGTGTCAAATAGAACAGTGATCCACACGGCTTTCAATGGGTGATTTTTCATAATTAGATCACCAGGCCTTTCTTCCAAGGTGCCTCTGGACGGACTCAAACCTCGAGCCTTTGGGTTAGCAGCTGAGTGGGTAATCCATTTGTAGCACCCCAGGACTCCCACCTCTCTAGAACATTTTCTATCAAAGCCCCTTGTGGATATGGCTTGTCCGTGTTGCTTTCTTTTCATTGTTTGTTGGACCTCAGATTCCGAGGATTGAGTCGATGGTCCTCAGTGGTTATCACGGTGCATAGATGCCCCCTCACTGCTTTATTCATTTGTCTATTTCCTCCCGTGGCTGCCCCCACCCGCCACCTGCCACCCTTCTAACATGTTTCCTGTGTTCTTCTAAAACGTGTCTTGTGTGAATGTACGCACACAGGTGTTTTCAAAACGTACATAAATGGTGTCAACTTGTAAATCACACTCTGTGACTAACCTAGTTCCTTTAGCACTAGGTTTTTAAAACATGCATGTTGCTAGTGTATATCTAGACGAACAGTTCTCCAACTTGTTGTTAGGACTCCTTTACACTCTTAAAAATTACTGAGAACCCCAAAGAGCTGTTGTTAATATGGGCTCTACTTACTGGTATTTACAGTGTTAGAAATTAAAACTAATAATTTTTTTTTAATTCATTTTACAATAACTGCTAATAATTAAAACCAATCCAAACCCATTGCTGTAGAGTTGTTTATGACTTATGGAGAACCCGTGTGTTACAGAGTAGAACTGAACTTCATAGGGTTTTGTTAGCTGTAATCTTTATGGAAACAGATTGCCAGGCCTTTCTTCGGCAGCACTGCATGGTGGGTTCGAACTGCTAATCTTTAGGTTAGCAGCCACTTGTAAACCCCTGTGCCACCCAGGCTCCTATTATTGTTGCTGTTATAAGTGCTGTCCGGTCGATTTCGACTCACAGCGACCCCACGTGATAGAGTAGAACCGGCCTGTAAGGTTTTCTTTGCTGTAATCTTAACAGGAGAAGATCACCAGGTGCTGTCTCCCGTGGAGCTGCTGGGTGGGTTCAAACCACCAACCTTTCAGTAAGCAGCCGAGTGCTTAACCGTTGTTCCACCAGGGCTCCTCCTTAGGCCAGTATTAATAATTAAAACCCATTGCCGTTGAGTTAATTCCAACTCATAGCAACCCTGTAGGGCAGAGTAGAATTGCCCCATAGGGTTTTCAAGGAGCGGCTGGTGGATTTAAACTGCCGACCTTTTGGTTAGCAGCCGAGCTCTTGACTAATCAATTAAGAATAATATGAATTCATTTAAAATACCAACAATAAACCCATTGCATGTTAACATAAATAGCCTATTTTAAGACAAATAAGCATTTTTAAAAACCAAACAATATTGAGTGAGAAGATGATTGGTCCGTTGGTTTTTGCATTCAGGCTGGCATGCTATGTTGTCTGACTTGAAGCATATGGAGTTGGAAAGGGGAGGGCTTCATGGACACCCTGGAAGAATTTGGGGAGCCCTAGGGACCCTCGGACCCAGCCTCTGAGAACCTCTGACGGCTGGGTGGCAACCCACATTGGGCACCCCCCCGGTTTTACCCATTAGTTCCCCCAAGTACTTCTTTGTCTACATCACAGACCCTGCCCTGTCCCCAAGCCTGTGAGCATCTGGGCATCCTGGACATGAGGATTCAGCTTCTTATGTGCAACGTTTAGTACAGCGTGTAGAACGTTCCATAAACGTTTGTTCACACCTTACGCAAGTATTTATGGAATGCCTATTTAAATTGGAGACATACAGCCATGGACAGACAAGGTCTCTCTTTTCATGGTGCTTATATTCTGCCATAGAAACCAAAAACATAAACAAGACCACTCCAGTTAGTAATCCATGCGGTGAGGGGACTATACTACGGTGCTATACTATGGTGCTGTGTTAGAAAGTGAAGAGGCAGACTCATTAACACAAGGTGGTTAGGGACAGGGGTCCCTGGGAGGTGTGAATGGTTGACGCACTTGACTGCTAACTGAACAGTTGGAGGTTCGAGTTCACCCAGAGGCACCTTGAAAGAAAGGCCTGGTGAGCTACTTCTGAGAAGTCAGCCATTGAAAACCCTATGGACCACAGTTATGCTCTGACACATATGGGGTCATGATGAATCAAAATTGACTCAGTGGCAACTGGTTTGGTTTTATATGTCAGGCAGAGTCCCTGAGTGGTACAAACGGTTAAGCACTTGGCTGCTGACTGAAAGGTTGGGGGTTCATGTCCATCCAGAGGCATCTCAGGACAAACGCCTGGCAATCCACTTCTGAAAAATCAGCCATTGGAAACTATGGAGCACAGTTCTACTCTGAAACACAGGGGTCATGATTAGGAGTTGGCTTGATGGCAGCTGGCTAGTTGGCTGGTAGGGAAGAGGGGGGATTAGACAGTCAGATGCAACTGTATCTTTGCTCTAAGATACATTTTGGGGAAAAATTGGGGCAAGTAGAGAGCACAATTCTAATCACTATGTAACTGTGCAGCTTTGGGAATGTGCATTCAGATTGTTAGCATTGGCATCGGGCAGATTAACCACTAAGCACGGTACACTCTGGTTTATGGTAAGTAAGATACACCTAGGCTTACTTGCATTTACTTGCTAATCTGTAGCGCACAATTTCACATGGGTTTCACCACATCCTTGATGTTGTTTAAAAAAACAGGTGAAATTGTGCGCTACAGATCAGTAAGCACAATTAAGCCTGTGTGTACCTTGCTTATGGGCATAAAGAATCTCTCCAGGACCCCAACAGTGGCCGTGTGTGTAAGCCAGGAGAGCTGCGCCTCACACACGTGTGTGTTTGCGTGCACCCACTCATGCACATGCACATACACACATGTACACATGCGCACATGTACACACACGTGCACACATGTACACATGCGCACATGCACACACGTGCACACGTACACACATGTACACATGCGCATGCACACACGTACACATGCGCGTGCGCACACATGTACACATGCGCACATGCACATGTGCACACGTGCACCGTGCACGTACACACAAACGTGCGCACACATACATATGCACACATGCACACACGTGCACACACATGCACGCACACACATGTACAAGCACACACACGCACACACGGCCTTTTGGCAGAGCTGGCTTTAGCCCTGCATAGCTCATGCGCAGTCTGCTGTTTATGGCCCTGCCTGCTATTTCTTTCTTTTGTTGTTCACTGTTTTTTGCAACCAAGAACGTAATTCTAACCCAAAAGGCCAAACTCCAGGGCAGAGTTCATCAGAAAGGAAGCTGCAAACAGCAGTTTGTGAACTGGGAGGAAGTAAGCTTCTTCATTAAAATTCTGCAGTAGGAACTCGTGGTGAGGTTTCCAGGTTGGGAGGGAGGGTGGATGGGTTTCTTCACTCTCATATCCCACCTCCCCCTCACCAGAAAAGGTTCATGTGGAAACAGTAGGATTACCTGTAGGTAAGGTGTCATCTCTCTACAAATATGAAGTCCTGGAGGGGAGGGGCCAAAAACTATTAACTCAAAAGATAGAAGGTTTGAGTCCACCCAGAAGCACCTTGGAAGAAAGGCCTGGCAATCTATTTCTGAAAATCAGCCAGTGAAAACCCTATGGATCACAGTGATCCAATTCGCACCGATCACAGCGATGGCGCAAGACCAGGCAGCGTTTTGTTCCACTGGGCGTGGGGTCACCATGAGTCGGGGACGACTCAACGGCAGCTGACAACAGGGAGCACGTAGAAAGTGGCAGGATTCGAACCCAGGCAGGTGGACCCGAGACACATGCTCCAACCCCCACACACACTGCCTTGCTTCCTGGAAAGTCCAGAAAATCACGTGTCCCACGCACCCTCTGGAAGCTTCTCTCAGGTCCCTTCTGACAACCCGCTGCTGCAGCTCAGAAAGGAATTTGGGGGAGTTTGTGTAAGACCTGGGAAGCGAGCATGGCTGGTCCCCCTCTGGAATGGCACCCCAGAGTGCAAAGAGCATGAGAGGGTTGGGGCCCTGGGTCCTGGGGGTCGGGAGGTGGCTGCAGTGGGTGCTGCCTCACCACGGGTTGGTGTTACTCTCCGGGTCTCAGCTGGTTGTTAGGAGGAGTCTCACGCCCTTGCCTGGAAAGCAGCACGGCTCCTTCAGGGTCCCTGGGTGGTCAGCACATCAGATACAGGTGGGCCAGCTGCACTGACCGTTCTCCTCCTGCTCAGCCACCTCTGTGGCCACCAAGGCTGTTAGGGAGCCCGGATGCTGGTGAGGTGAGAAGGGACTTAGGAGCCATTACAGATCCGATCGGAGGCTCTTCTGCCCTTTTTGGTTTTTATTATTAATGCAGGCTTTTTGCACTGTTGGCTCTGCACTAAGAATATTGTGGTTGCCATGGTCAAAGCTCTCCACTGCTCACTGAAAGGTTGGGGTTTGAACCCCCCAGTGGCTCTGCGGGAGAAAGATGTGGCCGTCTCTTTCCACAAAGATGGCAGCCGTGGAAACCCTGTGGGGTCGTTAGCAGTCAGGATCAACTCGTCGACAGTGGGTGTGGCTAAGTTTTGGTTTTCAGGTTAGGAGTGGAGTGTATGTGTGTGTGAGTGTGTGCGTGTGTGTATGTTTGTGTATATGTGAGTGTGTGGGTGTATGTGTGTGAGTGTGAGCTTGTGTATTTTTGTGTATGTGTGTGTTTGTGTTTGAGTGTGTGTGTTGTGTGTGTTTGTGTAATGTGTGAGTTTGTTGTGTGTGTATGAGAGTATATGTATCAGTGTGAGAGTATGTGTGAAGGAGTGGGGGGCGGAGTGTGTGCCTGTGTGTTTCAGTGTGAAAGTGTGTGTGTATGAGAGTATGTGAGTGTGTGTATGTCAAGGAGTGTGTGCCTGTGTGTGTTTCAGTGTGAAAGTGTGTGTATATGAGAGTAAGTGTGTGAGTGTGTTAATGTGAAGGAGTGTGTGGGGGAGTGAGTGTGTGCCCATGTAAGTGTATATGGGACTGTGTGTGTGTGTGTGTGTTTGTATGAGAGTAGACTGTGTGCCTGCATGAGTGTGTATGGGACTGTGTGTGTCACCCCAGCCGACTTCCCCCACCTAGTGTGAAGACAACACCCTCAGGAACAGTGTGTCCAGGCCCACACTTGCTGACGGAGCCCCTGTCCCTGGACTGATGGACAGACTAGCCTGGGGTCAGATTGCACAGGTTCAAACACAAACTCTGCCACTTACTGCCGGTGTGATCTTGGGCAAGTTTCTTGTTCACTCTGTGTCTCTGTTTTCACCTGCTTTTCAAAAAGGAACAATAAGGGAACCTGCTCAATGCAGTTGTTAGGAGGTTATAAAAAACACTAGCACAAAAGCACTTAGCAGAGAGCCTGGCTGTTACTAGAAACATCAGCCCTGAGCGTCAGCTCCTGTTGTTGCTGTCATCCTCGCTGTCAGTGTTGCTGGTGGTGTTGCTGCCGAGGCTGGACATTCTCACAAACCCAGCAGAGCACCGAACCCATGGCCATGTCCCTGCCCCTACAAGCGTCTAATAACTAAGGCACAGGCACGTTCGATCCTGTTTCTGTGGGCCGGCATGCCGATCAGAGCCGGGGAACCTCGTTTTCACAGTTCTGGGCTCTCCCTCCCTGTGGTCCTCCTGAGCAAGCACACCTGGGCTGCCATGCAAACGATCCTCCTGGTGGTTTATCCCCTGTAATTAAATTAGCATCGTGCCAGTCTGCACTGAGAAGTAGATACGGGGAGATCATGAAGTGCTTTCCTCTGCACATATAGGATCACAGCGTGGTGATCTCAGAGCAGTTGGTGAACGCGAGGGGCTTGGGGATGCGTTACAGTCCTGGAAATTACACCTCGCCCTCATCTGCGTGCCAGACTTACTCGGCTGGGATCTTTTCTAGATTTACCTTAAGCCAGGGTTTGTCATCCTCAGCTCTAGTGGCATTTGGGGCAGATCAGTCTCTGTTGTGGGGCTGTCCAGCCCGCTAAATGCTAGTAGCACCGCCCCCCCCAGCTGTGACAACCGAGAAAAAAAAAACAAAAAACCAAACCCATTGCCCTCGAGTTTCCAACTCATAGATAGCGACCCTATAGGACACAGTAGAACTGCCCCGTAGGGTTTCCAGGAATGGCTGGTGGATTCAAACTGCCAACCTTTTGATTAGCAGCTGAGGTGTTAACCACTGGGCCACCAGGGATGTCTCCGAAAAACCCCACACCAGATCAGTTACTGTGGAGTTGACTCTGATTTGTGGCAACCCCGTGTGTGTCAGAGTAGAACTGTGCTCCATGGGGTTTTCAAGGGCTGGTTTTTCAGAAGTAGATCACCAGGCGTTAGTTCCAAGGCAGCTCTGGGTGGACTCAAACTGCCAACCTTTCTGTTAGCAGCTGAGCACATAAATGTTTGTGCCATCCCGGGACAATGGACATTGCCAGATGTCCCCTGGGGGCACAGTCACACCTGGTTGAGAACCCCTGCCTTAGAGCACAGCCCAAGAGTGGTGTTTTGGGGAAGACCATTTACAGCAGACATGAGACCAGACATGCCCACGAGAGGTACCACCAAAGACCTTTGCATAGAAAGCTGTGTGAACTGAGTTCCTGGGTCTTGGAGAGCTGTGTCAGACTGCTGGGACTCTTGCTTTCTGTTGCAGAGCTGGAGTTCACTTTACAATCTGACCCTTTCCCGACCTGCACACCTTCTCTCAACTGTCCAGAGCGCTGGCCGGCAGCCTTGCTATCAGGATCGCTTCCTCTTGCACAGCCCTGTTAGCCTCGATTTATTATCGCAATCTTTAGCTCAGATATATTTCAGGCTAAAACATTTTAGAATAACTTGACCCCATCTGAACCAAGAAATCCACAGTGCCACCTATGAAGTGTTCTCTCCCAAAGCATTAAGTCTGGATCTAACCACATGTCTAGACGTAAGTACCAGTTTACAGGGAATTCAGGGAATAAAGGAACAAATTAAATGACAAAGCAAGGACGCAATCAGGCAAATCCAGAATGTCAGTATTCCGTAGGACAAATGACTTTTTGTTGTTGGGTGCCCTAGAGTGGATTCCAACTCCTAGCAACCCCATGTGACAGACTGGAACTACCCCCTAGGGTTTCCTGGCTGTAATCTTTACTGGAGCAGATCGCCAGGTCTTTTCACACAGAGCCTCTGATGGGTTCAAACTGCCAACCATTCAGTTAGCAGCCGAGCGCTTAACCACTACACCACCAGGGCTGCTTGGCAAATGGCTCGTTATTGTTAGGTGCCTTTGAGTCAGTTCTGACTCATAGCAACCCTATATACCACAGAACGATACAGTGCCCCGTCCCGTGCCATCCTCACAATCATTGCTATGTTTGAGCCCATTGTTGCAGCCACTGTGTCAATCCATCTCTTTGAGGGTCTTCCTCTTTTTCGCTGACCCTCTACTTTACCAGACATGATGTCCTTCTCCTGGGACTGGTCCCTCCTGATAACATGTCCAAAGTATGTGAGACTTAGTCTCACCATCCTTGCTTCTAAGGAGCATTCTGGCTGTACTTCCTCCAAGACAGATTTGTTCTTTTCTTTTGGCAATCCATGGCATATTCAATATTCTTCACCAACACACCAGTTCAAAGGTGTGAATTCTTCTTTGGTCTTCCTTATTCATTGCCCAGCTTTCACATGCATATAAAGCGATTGAAAACATCATGTCTTGGGTCAGGTGCACCTTAGTCCTTACACAAATGACCGAGTGTCTCCAAAAATGTCAATCACATGAAAAAGGTGGTGGTGGGGGGAGGGGACAAGTGTTAATACAATAAGAGAGGCTAAAGAACATAACAGCCAAATGCTGTATACGTAGTTTGTTTGGATTCTGATTTGAACAAGCCAATCAATTATCTGAAACAATGTCTTTGAGATAATTAGGGGAGTGTTTCTATTAGGGAATTATTGTTCGTTTTGTTAGGTATGATAATGGCAAGGTGATTATGTGAACACAGATGTTGAAGTATTTATGAGTGAAGTGGCATGATATCTGGATTTTGGTTGTCAATACTCCAGCATAAAAAAAGTAGGCTCAATTGGCGACACAAGGTTAGCAAAATGTTGATAGTGGAGGCTGACCAATGGGTACGTAGAGGTAATTACAATACTTTCCTTTCCTCTGCATTGTTTGAAATTTCCGATGCTAAACAGCTGAGTGAATGCCTGTCTTTCTCATGGAAGAGAAAGCACCATCACACTCACTCAGACAAAGAATGTTAGGGCAGCAAACTCTGCCATCTTTAGCTCAAGTGACATGTAGTCATGTTACTTCCTTTTGTCATTATTCCAACCCAAATAGCTGAGTAAAGTGACTCAAAAGATGGCCTTAAGTATGTTACCAAAATGCCAAGGAAGGGTGCGTTGCCCTCACTTGCTCACACGCACATTCCCACAGATAGATGCACATGCACACAGACATACATACACACACTCACACATAGACACAGAACACAGATTCTGCTGTGGATGAGGCAGCTCAACGCCTTCGGGAAACTGGTGGGGAAGTGTGGTGAAGATGAGCAGTCACTGGGGAGGCTAGAGTTCCTTGTTGTGAAGAACGTAGTCAACATGACTGCAGACTAGGAGGACAGACTGGCAGCTAGATGCCCCATAGACAGAAGAACCTCGGGGTACCTATCAGGGTCCCAACAGAAACAAAAAGCACACCCAACATTTAAGGAAAACACTTTTATTGAAGGAACTGTTTAGAGAGCTGTAGACAGGTTTGTCTGGGACCTCACGGTCAGCCACCACCCATCTGTCACTGGAGGCTTGCATGTTGCTGTAATGCTGAACCTTCCCGCAGAGCCTCCAGGCTAAGATGGACTAGGAAGAAAGCCCTGGTGATCTAATTCCAAAAGTCAGCCAGTGAAAACCCTGTGGATCACAAGAGTCCAGTCCTGTTGTGCATGGAGTCGCCCCGAGTTGAGGGCCGACTCAGCGGCATCTATAACAACAAGAACAGGAGCGAACCTCTGGAAACAGAGAATTAGCGTTTGTTTCAGGAACGAAGATCCCTTGTGCCAAAGTCTGCAACAGTAGGTATAACCCATTGTCTGGGACCAGAAAAACGGGAATAAAAAGAAATACGGAGCTTGAGGTAGCAAAGACACTTAGGAGACTCCAGCAGTCTCTCAGCTCCAGCCTGTTCCGACATTTGATGGGTTGCTGATAAAGAAGTTTTCCTTAGCACCCAACATCAAAGGCAGATCTGAGGCAGCAAAGGGTGATGGTCAAAGGGGCCAGTGTTTGGTCAGCAAAACAGAAGATGAACAAGACTCGACTGGAAAAGTGACGGCAGCTGTCTTCACACCAGGCCTGAGAGCGCTGGGGGCGTTGGCTCCAGATGAGCCGGCTACGGCTGCTCTCCGTCGGCTAGGGAGCAGGGACTCCCCGACCAGGGGAAAGAGCTGGCTCCGGTGGCTTCACACGCATGCACATGCACGCTCACACACAGATGCTGACACACAGACATACTCACACACGCTCTCACACACACTCACACACAGACATACACACGCTCCCACACACACACACATACACACGCTCTCACACACAGAGACATACATGCTCTCACACACACACAGACACACACGTTCACAGACACACACGCTCACACACACACATACACATGCATACACACACACACACGCTCTCACACACACACAGACATATACACGCTCACACGCACATGCTCGCACACTCACACACATACACATGCTGTCACACACTCACACACACTCGCACACACATACACACGCTCTCACACACAGACACACACACACAGACACACGCTCACACACATACACACAGGCACACTCACACACACACACACATTCACACAGACATGCATATATACACACACTTATACACACAGAGACACACACTCACATACATACACTCACACACAGTCACTCACACACGTAAACTAACACAGATGCATATACATACACCCAGACACACACATACACACCTAGACACACTCACACACATACACTCACAAATACATACACATGCATACAGACATGCATACACATTCACACACATACACACACTTATACACACAGAGAGACACATGCAACTCACACATACACTCACAGATATTCACACAGACATGCACACATACACACACTTGTACACACAGAGACAGACACACACACACTCACACACAGACAAACTCACAGATATTCACACAGGCATGCACACATACACACACTTATACACACGGACACACACACAGACACATGCTCACATTCACACAGACACACGCATACACACACTTATACATACAGAGACAGACACACACAGACATGCACACACACAGACACACACAGTCACACACAGACACACAGACACACAGACAACCCCCGCTAAGAAATCCTGCCCACCACAGGCCTCTGCACTGGTGTTTTCCTGCTGGTCCCCCAGTTGACCACACGGCTCTCTCCCTCGTCATCTTTGGGGTCAGCTCATCAGAGAGGCCTTCAAAGCCGTCCTGTTTCAAGCTGCGCCTCTCTCCCTGCCCCGTGTTTACCAACCCAGCTTCATTTTCCCTCCATAACCTTTGCCAGCCCCTGAAGAACCACTCATTTCACGTATGTCTTGTGGACAGTCTGTCTTTCCAACTGGAACATGGGTGCCCCAGGGGCAGAGATCCGGGCTTCGTGGGACGCTCTTCCCTGAGAACAGCGCTTGGCACCTACCGTGGGCTCGATAACAGCTTCTTAAATGAATAAGTCTCTACTTTTAAGAAAGCAGAAATCTAGGTTTTTATAGGAGAGCTTCTGGTTTTATTTTAATGTTGGCAACTAGTTACATACTCTAAGGGCTCGGTTCAGCCCTGAGCAGTCAGTTTGTGCTTCAGCCATGCAGGGCCTAGAGACCAGATGGTGCCCGGCCCCCCACCCCTAAGGTCCCCCTCATCGCCCATGGGTGTGCACATGTTCCAGCAGGCCCCAGAAGCTTCTAAAGGAGAGAATTTCATGAGGAGGTTGTAGCTGACCCCGAGATAGATGACTTGGAGGATGGAAGTTAGGGTTCCTGTGTTCAGAATTTGTCCTGGACATTGATTTCCTTTCAGGAACTATTAATCATCCCTGTATCACATCTGAGCCCAGCATATCCTGAAAAGAGGGTGAACTGTTCTTGGTTTTTAACTAGTGGAAAACTGTATTGTTTTTGTTGTTAGCTGCTGTCAGGTCAGCTTAAACTTACGGTGACCCTGTGCACAGTGAAACAAAACATTGCCCGGTCCTGCACCATCTTCATGATCGCTGGCCTGCTTGAGTCCATTGTTGCAGCCATGGTGTATTTTGAGTGCCTTCCAACTCAGGCGGCTCATCTTCCAGCACTATACTGGACAATATTCTGTTGTGAGCCGCAGGGTTTCATTGACTAATTTTCAGAAGTAGATCGCCAGGCCTTTCTTCCTACTCTGTCTTGGTCTGGAAGCTCTGCTGAAGCCTGTCCACCACCGGTGACCCTGCTGGTATTTGAAATACCAGTGGCAAAGCTTCCAGCATCACAGCAACATGCAAGCCACTGCAGCTGGACACACTGACAGATGGGGGGTGGAAAAAACTAGACAGCAGGGTCAATCATAAGCATGTGGGGCTAAGCCCCACGTGAGCCCCGTTCTGGAACCCTCAGATAGGGCCAAAGAGCCTGAGGGCAGGTCCATGCCTGAATCCAGCGCTGACACATATCCCAGCATCTAGCATGGTGCCCAGACAGAGTCACTGTCATTAACTGGTAAATGAAAAGTGGAGTCCCTGGGTGGTACAGATCATTAACACGCTCCGCTGCTAACCAAAAGGTTGGAGGTTTGAGCCAGCCCAGAGGTGCCTTGGAAGAAAGGCTTGGTGACCTACTTGTGAAACATCAGTCGTTGAAAACCCTACAGAGCACCGTTCTACTCTGACACACATGGGGTCGCCATGAGTTAGGGTCGACTCGACAGCAACAGGTCAGTACTAGTGCCAAGGTGACAAGTATCCTAAAGGTGTATTTTTTAACTTTGGCTCTTGTTGCAACTTTCTGGTCCTGGACCCAAACTCCTACTAACAGCCATTTCCTTGCAGTAGATAGAAACACCCATTGCCCTCAGCAAAGAAAACGCCCAATTAGCAAAATGGGCCTTAAATCCTACGTCTTTCTCCCACCTCGGTGGCTCGTTCTCCCACCCAGCATGGATGGAACCACCCCCTGCACCAGTCAACAAGAATCCTCTCATGGGCGTGAACCATTAAGTGGAAAGAACAGTTTGTGGCTTCAGTGAAATCCGGAATCGTGAGCAAAATTTCAACACTGCAAAACCTAGTTTGAAGCAAAGTCACATTTCATGAGGCATTTATTCCCCGCAGTAGAGACAGAAGATGCCCAGGATACGCAGACAACTGGGGTGTCAACTCCTCTGCGTCAGGATAGGTGGGGGCTTCCACATGCTAATGTGTCTTTCCTCTTTGTCCCTTAAGCACATGCTGGGCTCCTGGCTGGCAAGACTGGCAAGTGTGTTTAGCAAATCATTGTAATATAAGACTTAAAACAGTATCTAAAGAAGAGGGGACTACTGAGGCTGGTAGGATGTGGCTGCTCGGGGGTTGTTGCTAATTTGGGTGCTCTGAGTGTGGAAGGTGGAGATAGGTTTGTCACCACTCCCCAGCCTCTTGGTTCCGTGCTGGTTCATGGTGTCCGCCTGACCATCACATCCACTAGGTGAGGTTATCCTTCTACCTGCTCGCAGGGGTTTATGTCCTCCACTCTGTGATGTTAGTAGGGCAGGGATGTGTTGGTATACAGAGAGAGAGCCCTGGTGGTGCAACAGTTAAGTGCTCTGTGGCTAACTGAAAGGCTGGCAGTTCAAACCCACTCAGTGGCTCCACAGGAGAAAAGACCTGGCAATTTGCTCCCATAAAGATTACAGCCTAGGAAACCCTATGGGGCAGTTCCACTCTGTCACATGGGGTCACTGTGAGTCTAAATCGACTTGTTGGCACCCAGCAACAACTATATATATATATAAATACATATATATATATACACATACACACCCATTGCCGTCAAGTCAATTCCAACTCATAGCGACCCTATAGAATAGAGTAGAACTGCCCCATAGAGTTTCCAAGGAGCGCCTGGTGGATTAGAACTGCCAACCTTTTGGTTAGCAGCCATAGCACTTAACCACTACACCACCAGGGTTTCCATATATATACATAGATAGATATATCGATATAGATATATAAAATTTTTGGAAGACGTTACTTTCAATAAGAGCCCCTGCACATAAGTTAAAGAGTCGAATAGTTCTGTAAGTTTGGTAAAAACTGTATATGTTGTTGTTGACTACTGTCGAGTTGGCCCCCTGCGCATGGCAATCCCATGCACAACGGGACAGACCATTGTGATCCAGGAGATTTTCATTGGCTGGTTTTCCGAAGTAGGTCCCAAGGCCCTTCTTCCTAGTCTGCCTTAGTCTGAAAGCTCTGCTGAAACCTGTTCACCGTGGGTGACCCTGCTGGTATTTGAAATCCCGGTAGAATAGCTCCCAGCATCACGGCAACATGCAGCCACCACAGTACAACAAACAGGCAGACGGGTGGTGGATATATAACAATAGCTAATGTTTATTAAGTGCTTATTATATGCCTGACACTGTTCTCATCTCTTGCTGTGTGTTAATTCATTTAATCACCACAACGTGTTTATAATGGGGGCTAGTATTATTCTCTTTTCACAGAGGAGGGCGTAGAGACCCAGGTTATATAACTCACTCAAAGTCACACAGCCAGAAAGCGGTGACACTGGGCTGGATACCTCAGCCAGGCCTTGTCAACCTCAGCACCACTGCCGTGTTGAACCAGAAAACTCTCTGTGGTGGGGGCTGGCCTGTGCATTGTAGGGTGTTCGGCAGCATCCCTGGCTTCCACCCACTGGATGCCAGTAACACCCACCTCACCCTCCACATCGGGACAATCCCAAATTTCTCCAGACAGATCAAATTGACAACAGCAACTGGAAAGGTTAGATGGGCAACTCCGGCGGCTGTGAGTTTACGTTAACGGGGGAGGAACAACTCGGAAAAGGAGGGCAAGACTGGTTGCACAACTCGAAGTGTGTAACCAGTGTCACTGAATTGTAAGTGTAGAAGAGAACTGGTGTGTGTTCTGTTGTGTGTGTTCTCAACAACAAAAGTAAAAGACATTATAAAAAAAGCCATTGAAATAAACTTAAAAAAAAAAGAACTATGTGGGATCAAACTGACAGCAGCAACTCAAATTTTAGATAGGAAACTTAGGATCCGTGAGTTGGTGTTAAGGCAGGAGGGACAGTTCAGAAAAGGAAGGTGAGAACAGTTGTACAACCCAAAGAATGTAATCAATGTCACTGAACCGTACACGTACAGACTGTTGAATTGGTGTATATTCTGCTCAAAAAAGGTGTCCCCAGACAATGCCACAAGTCCCCTGGGGACACAGTTGCCCTGGTTGAGAAGCACTCACCCAGGTAGTCTAGTCTGTGCTCTCAGTCACTTTGTGTACTACCTCCTGGTTTAACCAGTGTCCAGGAGCCCCTTCCCCTCGCCCTGAGAACGGACAGAAAGTTCCATGATGTCCGGGTCTGTGACAGGCCCCTCTCCCACTCCCACCTGGCCCGGCCCAGGTGTTAACCATCTGGTCTGTGCTGTCATGTGTACCTCCAGGCATGGAAACAGTGACAAAGCAGAAAAGACAAGCCCGAGTGCAGCTTGGTGGCGCGGGCACTTTTGGACGGGACACAACTTTAACCACGCAGCTCTCTCTTGCCCTCTCATCCCCACAGAGCCAAGGTGAAGAAGGGTGTGAACATCCTGAGCGCACAGACCAGGGAGCCTCGCCTGTGGGACTCCACGCAGGAGACTGGCAATGGTGGCAAGCACGCCACCACCACCGTGGTGT
Organism: Dugong dugon; assembly: GCA_030035585.1. Classification (NCBI taxonomy): domain Eukaryota; kingdom Metazoa; phylum Chordata; class Mammalia; order Sirenia; family Dugongidae; genus Dugong; species Dugong dugon. The sequence continues at coordinate 3,233,530 of CM057476.1, read as the reverse complement.
GTCAGCGCCTGGGGCCGGGGCCGCGCAACAGGTAAGGAGGCCGCCCCTCGGCACGCCGCTCACCTGTCCCAGTGACTCAGCCACTGTCCAGCAGGGTCCAAGTAGATGCACATTAGCCACTGCGTGGTGGAGCCCTGAAACCCACGCCTGAAATTTGGAGGCGCTTACAGGGACTTCAGTACCATCGGGTGCCCTGCCGTGAGGCGGTGCGGGGCGCCAGGCTGAAGTGCTTTGGTTTGGGCTTTGAGCGGACAGACTGGGTCGGGGAGGCCTAGTCAGCTCACCGGGGCTTGGGCATCTTCCCTCCCTCAGCTCAGCCCCTTCGCCCCCCTGGATTTTCAGGGCTGCTTTGCTGCGGTGTTCAGCCTTAGTGCGGGTGCTAGATGTAGCCTTCACTGAGAGGTATCGAAAGATGACGTGCCGTCAGTGTCTATTACAGATATAAGCATGCTCTGTGCCATCTATACAGACGCTTAATACCGGGACACTTAACATAATTGTTTTCTGATGGTAGAAGCGACACACAGTCGGCTTTAGAATGTTTGGTGCACTCAGATGGTTGTCGTTGCTGCTTTCGTTCCAGCTACTAACTCACGGCAACACCGTGCACGGGGCGTCACAACGCCACCCTCACGACCGGAGCGTTGTGGTCCATAAGGTCTTCACTGGCCGATTTTCAGAAGTAGATCCCTAGGCCTTTCCTCCTAGTCCGTCTTAGTCTGGAAGCTTCACGGATACCTGTGCATCATCACAGCAACACGGAAGCCTCCACTGACAGATGGGTGGTGGCTGCACACGAGGTGCCTTGGCCGGGAGTCAAACCCAGGTCTCCTGCGTGGAAGGCAAGAATTCGGCCACTGAGCCACCAATGCTTCCTTCACACAGGTAGACGGGGAAAAATTAAAATAATGTATCAATAGCCCTACTACCCAGGGGTAACCCGCTGCTAACATATTGGTTCATTTCTTTTCAGTGTTTTATACATACATAATATCTGTATATAGTAAATGTAAGGTAGAGTCATTTATTTTACAAATTTGATATCGTACTATACATACAGCTTTTTAAGATATTTTTATTTTCATTTACAGTGAAAACTTCTTCTCATGACATTTACTATTCCCCAAAAAGAATTTAATATCTTCATAATCTTCCATTGTATGGATTTAATATAAATAATCATTTCCACATTTTCAGACATTTAATTGTTTCCAAATTTAGTTCTTACAGATAATGTAGCAGTAAACCACCTCTACCTAAATCTGTGTCCTCACCTCTTTTTCCTTACCATGGCATCTTAGGATTAAAAAGTATGATCATTTTTTAGGGTTATTGATCCATTCCACCAGGGTGCTTCCCTGAAGAAATTACTGTTAAGGGAAGAAAACAAAAAATATAAATAAATACGTAAACAAGTTGTCATTGGAGTAGATTCTGACTCATGGCACCCCCATATGTGTCAGAGTAGAACTATGCTCCATAGGGTTTTCAGTGGCTGATTTTTCAGAAGTAGATCACAAGGCCTTTCTTCCAAGACACCTCTGGGTGGATATGAACCTTCAACCTTTTGGTTAGTAGCCAGGTGTTTAGCTGTTTTGCACTACCCAGGAACTCCATGAGGGGAAGAAATGCTCCATTATTGTACAAATTTACTTAAGTGAATACTCTAAGACTCTAAGGCTGCCGTGAAAAATTTGCAAATTCTCCACTTTGGTTAGAAACACTCTGTTGAATTATCTGAACCACCGCCCCCCCAGCTCGGCCCTTCCTTTAATGCATAACCAGCAAAAACATCTGGTGTCCTGAGCAGCTTACAGCTTCAAATGGCAACGTTCGCCACCATTGCCCCAAGAGCAATTTTTACTGTGTCTCGGGGTGAGGATTGGGTGGGGGTTGGGGGCGGTGTCTGGATGTTTGAACTTGAGAAACAATGTAAGGGAAGAAACGTGTGCAGGGTCCCCTCATTATAAGCAGGAGATCAGAGGCCAAATCAAATCTCCTGAATCGAATGCACAGCAAGTCTAATTAACCACAAGATTAGTGTTGGTTATGCAAATAAATGTGAACAAGTTAATTAGCAGAAAGTGAATTTAGGTATGTAAGTAGTTCTTCAACTCAGGATCGGAGGGAGATTCCACTCGAGGGAGGTAAGTCTTGCAAGTTCTGGAGAGTCCCCGTAGCAAGCCTGTGTGTTCTGAGGCTTCTGGAAATGCTGATTTGGGCCCAGCTGTGTTTGCTGAGAGGGAGAGCACTGTCATGGTGTCCTGCTAATCATTCCTGGAGGTTTGGGGCGAGGATGCTGGGGTTCCATCCTAGTGCACCCTCACTTGCGAACGTCAGCTGTCCATTGCCATGAGTTAGAATCCGGCTGGCCACAGGCTGGGGTGTGGAAAACTAGGCTAGACCCTCCGTACCCTCAGCTTCCCTAATGTGATGGCTTAGAAGACGCTTTTGGCTTTTTGCAAAAATATCTGTCAGGACAGGTGTTAATCGTGCGCTGGAATCAGACATGCTGGCTTGCGAGAGCTGACTGTCCACATCTCTTCCCAGCTCTGCAGTCAGCGACCGGAGGTAGGTGCCTGTGGAAAGGTAGGCTGAGGCCGTGTTGCAGAGGGACATGAGGGCCTGACCAATAGTTTAAACTCGAATTTCCCTTCGATTTACTGCCTACTCGAATCTTAAGGGGCCCTGGTGGCGAAGTGGTTGAGCACTAGGCTGCTAACTGAAAAGTTGGTGGTTTGAACCCACCAGCCACTTTGCCGGAGAAAGATGTGGCAGTCTGCTCCCATAAAGATTACAGCCTAGGAAACCCCATGGGGCAGTCCTATAGGGTCACTATAAGTCAGAATCTACTCAACGGTAAACAACAACCCTAACCTTCAAATCCATTTGCCTTTTCATTTAACTTAAGTCAGTGACTAAGGAGCCCTGGTGGCACAATGGTTAAGTGCTCAGCTGCTAACTGAAAGGTTGGTGGTTCAAACTGGCCCAGCAGCTCTGAGGGATAAAAGATGTGGCGGTCTGCTTCCGTAAGATTACAGCCACGAAGACCCTATGGGGCTGTTCTACTGTGTCACAAGGGAAACTTTTTGTCTCTACTTGCACCAAAAATCCACAATCGTAGCTGATTGGAGCAGAAGAGGAAATCATGCACAGAATACTGCTGCAAGGCTGTGGAACCAGCTTGGGAATTGGGTGGTAACGGGAGTCTCAGCAGCAGTGGGACCTCGCCCAAAATCATCCCCCATCCATGTCCACGCACACTACGACTCGCCCAATACTTCTCCTAACATCACCTTTACATTGTCTTGTTTGTAAGAAAAAGTACCTTCATTTTTACTGATGACATCCTTGAAAGTACATGTTAAAGTACGTTTATGTTATTTTCCGATGTCCACTGCGGTTATTATAAAGCCCTAAGGTTTATTTTAAATGGTTATCCAGACACCCTCTAATCCCCCAGGTACCACAGCATCCTTTTGAAAAACCACCACTTTAAAGGACCAAGGGGTGAAGGAAGGGATCTTTCTATGAGGTCGGAAACTGCGGTCTTGAGTGATGCATTCTCCAAGTTTGGAATGTCTTACATCTTTGTGTTGCTTCGCCATTGCTTCTGTTACAAAATACCACAAACTTTGGGGACTAAAACAGCACAGCTTTATTATCTCACAGTTCTGGGTCAGAAGTCCGGCATGGGTCTCACTGGGCTAAAATCAAAGTGTCGGCTGGGCTGGTTCTTTCTGCAGGCTCCGGGGAGGATCTCTTTCCTTGCCTTTTCCAGCTCCCAGGGGCCGCCTGCATTCCTTGGCTCGTGGCCCCTTCCTCCGACTTCAAAGCCAGCAACATAGCGCCTTCAAATCTCTCTCTGTCTCTGACCTCCATTTTTGCCTTACAAGGAGCGTTTTGATTACATTGGGACCACCCAGATAACCCAGGATCATCCCCCCAGCTCAAGCTCCTGAACTTAATCATACCTGCAAAGTCCCTTCAGCCGTGTAAGGTCACACAGTCACAGGCTCCAGGAACTCGGACGTGGGCATCTTTGGGAGCAGCTTTCTGCCTGCCACGTCCTTCCTGATGCACGGTGAGCCTGTCATGTTCACTCCATCCTGAGTCACTGGAAGGCTGGGCTTTGATTCTGTGGGGCACTGAGCTCAGGTCATCAGGACACCACCCATGCTCCACCCCAGGGGCAGTGAATGTCACTCCCACCCCTGGCCCCTTCCAATGTCGTTGAGGAGGTCCAATATTAAGATGGAGTCCTTGGGTGGTGCAAATGGTTAATGCACTCAGTTAACCAGAAGGCTGGAGGTTTGAAAAGCTTTCTTTAAATTGTTAAAAAGCCAAGATGTCACTCTGAGGACTAAGGTGTGCCTGACTCAAGCCATGGTGTTTTCAATTGCCTAATATGCATGTGAAAGCTGGGCAATGAATAAGGAAGACTGAAGAAGAATTGATGCATTTGAATTGTGGGGTTGGTGAAGAATATTGAATATACCGTGGACTTCCAGAGGAATGGACAAATCAGTCCTGGAGGAAGTACAGCCAGAATGCTGCTTAGAAGCAAGGGTGGCGAGACTTCATCTCATATACTTTGGACATGTTATCAGGAGGGATCAGTCCCTGGAGAAGGAACTCATCCTTGGCAAATAGAGGGTCAGCGAAAAAGAGGAAGACCCTCAACGAGACGGATGGACACAGTGGCTCCAACAATGAGTTCAAACGTAGCAAAGATTGTGAGGGCGGCACAGGCCCAGGCAATTTTTCGTTCTGTTGTTCATGGGGTCACTGTGAGTCAGAACCAACTCGATGACACCTGACAATAACAACATTAAGATGGAGAGACCCTGGGTGGTGGGAACGGTTAATGCTCTCAGTTAACTGAAAGGTTGGGGGTTCGAGTCCAACCAAATGTTGGAGCTGTTAGACTATGACAGATTAGGAAGAAAGTCCTGGTGATCAACTTCTGAAAAAATCGCCCTCTAAAAATCCTGTGGCGCACACTTCTACTCTGACACTCCTGGGGTCGCCACGAGATGGGGTGGATGACAACTGCTGCGTATTAAGATCTTCCTGATGCATGGCATGGCTGTGGGTGGCAGGGATGCCCTCTCTGGCTGCTTCAATGCAAGCAGACAGCTCTGGCCCACGAGTGTGCAGGGGACATTGTTCCTTCAACAAGAGGGTTAGATCAGTCAATTGTGTGAGGGTCCTGTTGGCGCTGAGCCCTCCCATTTCATGATTTGTGGCTGCCCACAGGAGCCTCTCAGCAGAACTTTGTGAGCTATTAGGAGCTGTGACAGCATTTGGGGGGCCCAGGAGGGGTTTATGCCTTGTTCTCAGAAGGCCTCTTGCCAGCTTTTGCAGTTAGGTGAGTGGCTTAGTGATGGTGAGAGCCAGAGCTGCATCTCCAGAGCACTGCACCCTCCCCGTGGTCTGGCACATAACATGGGGATCTGGGAGGTGGGAGCAGCTTCGAAGGAGTGGTGCTGGTTAGTCCTTGGTGGGGCTGCCACACAAGTGGGAGTCGGGGGCTGGTGGGGGGTGCTAAAACAGACTCAGCTTTCACCACACAGGTGCAGAGAGATGTACAGTCTGGAGGCTGCACCCCCAGCCAGCTCATCTCCAGCAGTGCCCATCCCTTCAAAGTCACTCCAAGGACACACTCCACATCTAACTCCAAATGTTGTTGTTGGCGCCATCGAGTTGCTTCAACTCATGGCAACCCCCTGAAGGACAGAATGAGACGTTGCCCAGCCCTGGGCCATCTTCAAAGTGGTTGCAATGCTCAAGTCCGTGACTGCAGGCACTGTGTGTTTTGAGCACCTTCCAACCTAGGAGACTCACCTTCCAGCACTATATCAGACAATGTTCTGTTGGGATCCAGAAGGTTTTCATAGGCTGATTTTTGGTAGTAAATCACCAGGTATTTCTTCCTAGTCTGCCTCATCTGGAAGCTCTGCTGAAACCTGTCCATCATGGGTGATCCTGCTGGTATTTGAAATACCGATGGCATAGCTTCCAGCATCATGGCAACATGCAGGCCAGCACAATACCAATCACTGACAGATGATAGTGGATACTCACACACACACGCGCACACACACACACACACACGCATGCACACTTGGGAGAGAGAACTTGTTAGGAAAACTGTCAAACAAGAAAGCTGTTGAGATAGAGCGTTTTCTCCCCACAGCCCTGAGCCTTTGGAAATTCTCTGGGCTTATGGTCCTGAAACCTTCTGTAAACGCTCAGCCCAGCAGACAGCTGCAGCGGGGGCCACACACACGCTCAGCTGTGTCGTATTTAGTCTCTGGTCCCTGGATTCCTATTTTGGTGTCTGAGCCTCTCGGCAGTCAGCAAAATCAGCTAACAACCTGTGCCATTGCACCTCTGTTCATGCACCCACTGGCATCCTGCTGAGCCCCGTCTCTGCCAGAGACCTGTAACTCACCTGAGCCAGGCGTGAGGCAAGGGCCTCCAGGACGGCTGGGAAGGGCGCAGAAGGCGGTGTGAGCTCGGAGCATGTTTGTGGTCCTCGCAGCCACGTTACCCCCCCTCCCCTCCCACTCCATCCTGGTCTGGGTGCAAAGCTTGGCCTTCAGGCCAGTCTGAGTAGCTGGGGACCCGTTAAGCGAGAATTTCATAAAGTCTGGAAGGTGGCCCCAGGGGAGGGAGAGCAGAGCTGACCTGGCTGCCTCCAAGTCCAGCGTGGCACCTTTGTTTAATAAACAAGTTTGCCCTCAGGTCACCCTGAGCCTGACTCCCTGACAAATTCCTTCCTTGAGGGGCAATGCCGAAAATTAGGTGTTTCTTTAAGCCGTGGGTGTTCTTTGAAGCTAACGGGGGACTCCGTGTGGGCAGTGCATGCTGTAAGTGAGCCAGCTCCCCAGTTAGGGTCATGCACACCACCTTCAAGGAGCCCTGGTGGCCCAGTGCTTAAGCACGCGGCTGCTAACCAAAAGATTGGTGGTTCAAACCCACCAGCGGCTCCGCAGGAGAAAGACCTGGTGATCCTCTCCCGTCAACATTACAGCCTAGAAAACCCTATGTGGCAGCTCTGCTGTGTCACATTGAACCACTATGAGTCGAAAAGAGACTCGAGGGTGGCTCCTAATGACAACACAGCACCTTCGTAACACCTGACCTGCCAGCCACAGGACACCTGTGCTATCACCTACTGAGAGCCTGTGTCGACATCGATTCACCTGTGTATTTTTAAGTTTCCCCTGAGGCTTTAGAAACCCTGGTGGTGCAGTGCTTAAGAGCTACGCCTACTAACTGAAAGGCCGGCAGTTGGGATCCACCAGGCACTCGCTGGAAACCCTCTGGGGCAGTTCTACTCTGTCCTGTATGGTGCCTATGAGACGGCTACCGGTTTGGTTTGGTTTTTTTCTGAGGTTTTATTATTAAAATATTACCATTATGGGCTCTCCTGGGAGGCAAACATAGTATCTGAAAAATAGAAATGTAAGTGAACAGTCACACTGTGTGTATTTCATACCGCATGATGTTTCACACCAATGCTTCAGTAAGTCTTTTCAACGGTCTGTGTACTAAGGAGTCACACCCTGGAGGGGATAAGGAAATGAGGATTTAGAGGGAGAAGGCACTCATTGAGTTCTTGTGCAAAAGACCGTAAAAGTTTTTTTTTTTAATTACTTTAATGTCTACAAATCAATGGGAAAAACTTGTATGGGGCAAAACTATAGAGACCAGGGCTTCAAACTGGTTCATTCCAGTTCCACCCCCTGCTGAGAATGTGCTTTTTCCACCCCAGATATACTGAATGAGAATCTACATTTTAACCAGATCCCCAGGTGATTCCTATGTATACATAAGAATCACCTGGGGATCTATAAGAATGCAGATTCTCAGCAGGGGGTCAAACTGGGAGGAACCGGTTCAAAGCCCTGATGGAGACAATGCAAAGATCAGTGGTTGTCAGAGATTTTGGGTGGAGGAGGGATGAACCGGTGGAGCCCAGGGCATTTTTAGGGCAGTGAAACTATTCTGCATGATACTGTAAAGGTGGACACATGACATTATGCATTTGTCTAAACCCACAGAGCTATGCAATACCAAGAGTGAACCCCAACGTAAACCATGGACTTTAGTTAGTAATAATGTATCAATATTGGTTCACCAATTGTAACAAATGTAGCACAGATGTGCAAGATGTTAATAGGGGAAACTGTGGGTTGGGGTAAAGTAGAGGGTCAGTGAAAAGGAGGGGAACTCTCAGTGAGATGGAATGACAACAGCCACAGCAATGGAATCCACCATAGCAGTGATCATGAAGATGGTGCAAGACCAGTCAACGTTTCATCTGTAACACATAAAGACTCCATGATTAGGATCTAACTCAAGCACAGCTAACACCCCAGGGACTCGCTTCAGCACATGATCCCTCCCAAACAGACCAAGCCCCATAGACTCTCCCGTATTCCCAGCAGATGTTGTAAATCCCTCTGGCCTCTGGGGACCTTGTCTACGCTCTTCTCTACCATCTTGCATGCGTCCATCCCACCTGGCACCAAACATCCTGAAATGGCACCCAAATCCCATAAATTGGCAGAACACTGGAGGTTTTTGTTTGGGAGAAAACATAGCAACAACTACTTAAAAAAAAAAAAAAGGCAGTGTGTAAAAGAGACAGTCTGCTAATACAGAGAGATTATTTTAATAACTTTAAATTAGTCCTCCAGATCCCTCACTTACTTCTCTTTTCAAAGACGTAGTGACAGCTTGTTCTGTAAGGCTATTCTCCATGCCTTTCCTGGGTAACTTAATAACTTTTTTTCTTTCTGTTTCCAACATCACATTAATTCTTCATAAATGGTCCTTATTATTCCTCGGTTCTTCTATCTCAAGTGCAGTATTTTTCTCTCCAGCAGCATGTAAACTAGGCCAGCTAAATGGCAAAGATACCTCATCCATCATGCCTTTAATTTTCCACCTTGGGAGGAGGTGCTGAAGCTTAAGTTAAGGATAAAAGCAAGTCACCTTAATACTTCCCTGGCAGCTTCAGTTGAGGATCTCGACTCTTCGTTGGGCAGGCAACCCCCTGTGGTTACCCAGTCGTGGATTGGTTAAGATAAAAGGGTCATCAAGTGCTGTTACAGAGACCCCTAAATCCGCTAATCAAGCAAGATGGAAGTTGATGTCCATCAACACATGAATAGATGAACAAAACGTGGTCTATGCACACAATGGAATATTGCTCAGCCATAGAGAGAAATGAAGTCCTGATACATGCTACCACACGGACGAACCTTGAAAGCATCGTGCTGGGCGAAATAAGTCAGTCACATAAGGATAAATATTGTATGATCTCACTTAACATGAAATAGGCAAATGTATAGAAACCAGGAGGGACCAGTCCCTGGAGAAGGACACCATGCTTGGTAAAGTAGAGGGTCAGCAAAGAAGAGGAAGACCTTCAACAAGATGCATTGACACAGTGGCTGCAACAATAGGCTCAAGCATAACAACGATTGTGAGGATGGTCCTGACCCAGCAGCGTTTGGTTCTGTTGTACACAACATCCCTCTGAGTCAGAACCAACTTGACGTCACCCAACAACAACAATAGAAACCAAAGATTACTAGTGGTTACCAAGGGTGGAAGGGAGGGGGGAAGAGGGAGTTTTTGCTTAGGGGCCATGGAGTTTTTGTTAATGACGGTGGAATAATTCGGAAGAGGGCAGTGATAATGGTTACCTAACATGAAGAATGCAATCAATGTCACTGAATTATACATGCAAAAATGGTTGAATTGTCAAATGTTTCGTTATGTATATTTTTTACCACAGTTAATAAAAATCAAAGCTAGAAGTTGATTTGTTCTTGTGTGAAGGTTTGAGTTGGTGAAGTAGGTCTTCTCTGAAAAGGCATCTGGCTCCCAGACTCCTTCCCACTTGTTGCTCCACTGCTCCAAGGCATTGCTGTATTTAGCATGATCTCAGATGGCTCACCACCAACCCTGTAAATTCTAGCCAGTGGAGCCTGTCTCTTCCTTTCAAAGGCAGGAGCCAGAAGTTGCACTTCCCTTTACATCCCTTGGCCAGGACACAGACACATGGCCATCCTAGCTGTAAGGGAAACTGGGAAGGGTTGTCTTTTGTCCTAGTTAATCTTGTGCCAAACTAGAAGGGCACAAGAGAAGAAAGGGACAGCTAGTAGCCTCTGCCACAGGTAGGAATTTTGAAAATCTTGAGAGGATGAGTGTTGGAGGAAAACCAAGATGGCGCCACAGGCTGGGAAGAGAGGAGTGCTCGGAAGGGGATGATTCCAGGAATCGAACAGCAGAGCCAGAGTTGTTGTTTTGGCCCCCAGTGTTCCCCTCCTCCTTGCTTTCCTCCTAGTGTTCATGCCCTTATGTAATCCTGTCCTCTCGAGTGTGTGTGGGGAGACACAATTCAATCCATAACAGCGTCACAGGTAAAGAAACCAAGATTCAAAGTCATTAAAAATAATTAGCCCAAAACCATCTTGTAGTTTAGGGAGGGGCAGCAAATGGTATTCTATCTTCAAATCCTATGTTCTTTCCAAGAAATTCACCATTATTTTGGGGATTCTTCTTTGCAATCTCAAAAACGTGCATCTTCTGCCATAATCTGACCTCTAAGATATGCATGAAGGTCAGCGATGTAATATAATCCAAATAGGGAAAAGTTTAAAAAAAATCAATCGTCATCTCTGATCTTCCAGATTCCCTTCCATTCTGGGTTTTCACATTAAAGAAGTCTGCTAGAGAAGATTGCATGCATAAAAACATTGGCCCCACATAGAGAAAATTGACTGGCATTTTGTGTGTATATTTCTGACAACTTATATTGTTTGGGGGAGGTCTTCCTAAGGAAGTTATCGACTTTTCGCACCTATTTCTTTACCCGTTTTCTTTAAATGCATTGGGTTGGTTCAGCCGTTACTTGGAAATGTAAACGTTGTTTTTAGCCCTGTATTGATTGCGTCTGTAACATAGAGGAGTGTTAGGGTTCGCTTTTGCTTCCCCCAGTCCAGAGTATGGCAGGCGGACATGTAACGCCTACAAAATGACTTCCGAGAGTGATTGAAGAGTGAAGCCCAGCTTCCCTGAGGTCGACCTCTGTGAAGGCACGTTCCATCCTAGAGTAAGGGGTGCACGCCAGCATGGTTACACTCCCAGCCTCACCGCCGTGTTATCTGAGTAGCATAGCACAGTGGTTCAGAGTGTGGACTCTGAAACAACACTGCTGGGCTCAGATTCCAACACTTCGATGTGCTAGCTGGACTCTGGCAAGTTGGTAATCTTCTCTAACTCTAGGTTTTCTCATTTGGGAAGTAGGGTTGATAACAATATCTAGCTCCCATAAAACCTGATGCCACTGGCCAATTTTAGCTTGTGGCAACCCCATGTGCTACAGAGTAGAACTGTGCTCCATAGGGTTTTCTTGGCTGTAATCTTGACAGAAGTAGATTGCCAGGCCTTTCTTTCATGGTCCCGCTGGTTGGGTTTGAACTATCATCCTTTAGGTTAGTAGTCCAGCACAAACTGCTTGTGCCACCCAGGGACCCTAGCCCCTACGGTTGTTTTGAGATTCACAGTGCTTATGATAGTGCCTGGCAAGCGTTAAGCATTATAGTTATGTTGCTGTTGCTGTTCGTTGTTACAAGGACCCTCGCTTCCATAAAAGTGAGATAGATACATACTGCCAGATGCATCACACGGAGGTGTCTCTCGAAGAGCAAATGCAGCTTATTGGCCCCTCAGAAGACATCCAGGCCCAATCCCAAATCAAGCCAACCTAGCATGGTAGTTTCTAAGACCCCTTCCACAAAGCAGAACATTGCAATGCCTCCTTTGGGAGTGCCCCACCCAGACCTGTCTTTGTCAAAAGTGACTCTTTCAATGCAAAAGGAAGGAAAGCCAACCCAAACTGGATTGGGAAAGAAAAAATGAAACAGAACAGAAGACCAGGGTAATGCTGAATTCCACCCAAGGGGATTTGGTAGTTCAAATTGCATCACCAGAAAGTGGTCTCCCTTTCTTTAAGTAGCTCTGGTTTCTCTCTGCTCTCCTCCATTGCTTCACATGGTGGCCTGGGGGCCATATCAGCCCCAAACCTCATGACCTCCGTAGTTCCAGTCCAGTAGGGCAGAGAGAAGCTCTGTTACAGGGCTGTAGGTCCCTTCCAACATCAAGGTCCTGGGCTAAAGCCCATCTCTGAACCAACATGGTGCCCTGGTGGATGGGCTGTGCTTTGATTGGCTAAGCCTGTGTCATGTGCTGCACCCAGAGCCCCATGGCCACGTAGACTGAGAAGTAGGGATGAGAGGACCCCTGCACCACAAGAATGGGGACCCGATGTCCATTCCACAGTCCTTCCAGAGGCAAGGGTCACAAAGGCATCTTGTGCTGGTGCCCTCCATTGAGCCCATGGTTCTGGAAAATAAAACTGCTGCCATCCAGTCGATTCCAACTCATAGCAACCCTATAGGACAGAGCAGAACTGCCGCATAGGGTTTCCAAGGAGCAGCTGGTGGATTCAAACTGCCAACCTTTTGGTGGGCAGCTGAGCTCTTAATCACTGCACCACCACGGCTCTATGGTTCAGAAGAGGTGTGTCATTTGGGGAATAAGTGATGCTGGAGGAGCATTTAGTAGACGGTGTGGTTGCTTCACTTCCTTTCCAAAACGTCTCATAATAATGTCATCTTGTAATCAGCGAGAAAGCAGCGCTCTTGCAATCACAGCCCAAATGACTTTCCAAGGCACTTGAATGATGCACAAGACCTTTCCTTTAACAGCTCATGGAAGGCAGGGGTTCCCACGAGAAGGAGGCAGCCCAGGCATACAGGAATTGAAAAAAAAGAACAAACTGTAGATGTGCGTGGCAGCAAGGATACGTCCTCCTTCTGGCTCCACTCTAACAACTTTATTGTTTGTGCTTGCACCTTTTTCTATAAAGGATTTTCGGTGATTTACAACACTCCATGCAACATAGCATGCCAAAACACATTCCAAACACAAAATCATAGCAGGTACTTACACTGTGCTTGCCACGTTCCGGGCACTATTCTAAGTGCTTTATACATATTTACATGCTTAATACTAAAGATCCCTACGAAGCAGGTACTATTATTATTCCTATTTTACGCAGGAGGAAACGGAGGCGCAAAGAGATTAAGAAACTTGCCCGAAGTCATTATTTAGGAGCTATTGAGTTTCTGTTTATGGTGATGGAAAATTTGACAGTGGATATTGGTGATAGTTGTTCAAAATAAGTAATCTTATTGATGCCACTAAATTGTACACATTAAAAATGTTAACTTGGCAAATGATGTGTTATATATATTTTACAACAATAAAAAATGGAAAAACAGAAACTTGCCCAAGAGTGTTAAAACCAGTTCCCAGTCGAGTCGACTCCAACTCATGGCAACCGCCTGTGTGTCAGAGTAGAACCGTGCTCCATAGGATTTTCAATGCTGAATTTTCAGAAAATACATCTCCAGGCCTTTCTTCCAAGGCACCTCTGGGTGGACTCAAACCTCCAACCTTTCAGTCAGCAGCCGAGCATGTTAACTGTTTGCACCACCCAGAGACTCCTTCCATAGCAAAAAGCAGGTCCGAATATGGTTTTCCTCTACCTGTCCTATGAAGACAGACGTTGGAAGCACCAATGAGCTCGTAAACGGGGAAAAAGAGAAAAGTGCTTTCCCTACCTCCACAGGAGCCCTGGTGGCACAGTGGTTAAGAGTTTGGCTGCTCACTGAAAGGTTAGCAGTTCAAATCCACGAGCAGCTCCTTGGAAACCCTATAGGGCAGTCCTACTCTGTCCTAGAGGGTCGTTATGAGTTGGCATTGACTTGAAGGCAACGGGTTTGGTTTGGCTCGGTTTCTGCTTCCACAAAGGATACATATATATGTTTTGCATTCTACAGAATGCATAGAGAAAAGAGCAGGACAAGATTTTCCACCCAAGGAGTAGGTGGGGGAAGGGAGAGTGAGAGAAAGGAAGAAAGCTCAATTTCCATTTTCCGTTTATACCATCAGCTTTTAATGACCAGGTGACGTCGAGACAGGGCTCTTACTAGCCGCTGCTTGTTGAGAGAGCAGTAGAACCTGACAGGTAGTTTGGTAACTCAAGACAGTCAGCAAACATCTGCTGAGGATGATAATATTCAAGGGGTTTCATTGTTTCCACGAAAACTTAGTTGTGCTGGGCTTGGATTAATTTTTCATTGTCTCCAGTTTTAAATGAGGGTTGCTTGCACAGCTGCCTCAAAAGAACCTTGACTGCGTTCTGTCTTCTGCTAAAATCATCAAAGACAAAAAAAAAAAAAAGTTAAATAAAATCAAAACCCAATGCTGGATGCATTGAGGTCGTTCCTGTCCTCCAAGCCCCTGCCACATTTTCTTTTGATCAATTTCAATGATATTTTATTATCGTGCTGTTAACAGGAGAAGTGGGAGGAGAGATGAAGAATAAACTCTGGCCATATTAGGGGAAAAAATATGAAAAAGCATATATCCCGTCGTGGATGCGGTCTGGGGTTATTTTCTCATCGTTAAAGCCTCTTAGCACCAAAGAGGAGTGGACAGGGAAGAGGAAAAATAAAAATGCAAGGACCAAAAAAAATCTGCCATCTCAGCATCTGGGGTCTTAAAAGCTTGTGAGCGGCCATCAAAGATACTCCACTGGTCTCACCCCTTCGTGAGCAAGGGAGAATTAAGAGAACCAGATACAAGGGAAAGATTAGTCCAAAGGACTAATGGACCACAGCTACCACGGCCTCCACCAGACTGAGTCCAGTACAGCTAGATGGTGCCCGGCTACCACCACTGACTGCTCTGACTGGGATCACAACAGAGGGTCCCAGACAGAGCTGGATAAAAACATAGAACAAAATGCTAACTCACAAAAAAAGGCCAGACTTACTGGCCTGACAGAGACTGGAGAAATCCCAAGAGTATGGCCCTTGGACACCCTTTTAGCTCAGTCATGAAGTCACTCCTGAGGTTCACCCTTCAGCCAAAGATTAGACAGGCCCATAAAACAAAACAGGACTAAAGGGGCACATCAGCCCAGGGGCAAGGACGAGAAGGCAAGAGGGGACGGGAAAGCTGGTAATAGAGAACCCAAGGTCGAGAAGGGGAGAGTGTTGACACGTCGTGGGGTTGGCAACCAATGTCACAAAACAATATGTGTATTAATTGTTTAATGAGAAACTAGTTTGCTCTGTAAACCTTCATCTAAAGTACAATAAAAATAATAATTAAAAAACTGGAAAAACGGACACAGGGAACCCAGGGTAGAAAGGGAAAGGGGGAGTGTTCTGACAAAAAAGTATGTATGTATCCACCATCTCTCTACCTCTCCATACCCTCCTCCCCAACTCCAGTCAAACTGAGAAAGCTGCAAGACACATTCTCCCATTCTGACGTTTTGCTGGAGCACAGCCATTTGGGATGTGCTTTCAGTTGTCAGTTTCCTTTCCAAATAATTAACAACACTTGAGTGCATCCGAGGGCCTTCGCAAGTCTTGTTTTGACATGCGTCTCGGGGAAAAGCTGCTCTGATGAACGGGTCCTGGGATGCTTCCCCCTCCGAGTTTGGTTGGTTTCCTCCTCTTTGTGTATGCGTTCGCTGCCCTCGTGGATTCTCTTGCTAACGCTGTAAACAGAAACCAGACGACAGTGGCCTAAACAAATAGTTGTTGTTGTTACTTTTTCTCTCTAACACAGCATGTCCAGAGGTAAGCAGGTTTGGGCTCAGTAAACAGAGTTTGGTGGCTCCACAGGGCCATCAGGAGCCCAGACTCCTTTTCTCTTTCTCTTCTGCTATCTTTGGCAGGGAATGCCCTTCTTCATGTTCGTAACGTGGTGACTGAAGCGCCAGACACCATATCTGTGTTCCAGGTAGCACAAATGGGGGGAGGTGGGGGCAAAAGGCAGTAGGCGAAAGCCGGCCAGGTCTTCTCTTTTTGATCAGGAAACCAATAGCTTTCCTGGAAGCCCACCCATAGACACCTGCCTAGATTCCATGAGCTAGGTAAGACCCCGGTAGCCACCCTGAGCACAAGGAAGTCTGAGGAGATGATCATGTTTACTTGGGTAACTGGTCTTTCCTACTTGGGTAACTGGTCTTTCCTGATGACACGTCCACAGTAAGGGAGCTGAAGTCTCACCATCCTCACTTTTAAGGAACATTCTGGTTGTATTTCTTTTATGGTTTGTCATGGATTGAATTGTGTCCTCCAAAAATATCTGTCAACTTGTCTAGGTCATGATTCCCAGTATTGTATGATTGTCTACCATTTGATGGGATTTTCCTATGTGTTGTAAATCCTATCAGTATGATGTTAAGGAGATGGTGTAGGGGTAGTTATATTGATGAGATCTACAAGATTAGACAGTGTCTTAAGCTAACCTCTTTTGAGATATAAAAGAGAGAAGCGAGCAGAGAGACATGGGGACCTCATACCACCAAGAAAGCAGCTCTGGGAGCAGAGTTCATCCTTTGGAGCAGAGGTTCCTGCTCAGAGAAGCTCCTAGACCAAGGGAAGACTGATGACAAGGACCTTCCTCCAGAGCTGAGAGAGAGAGAAAGCCTTCCTCTGGAGGTGATGCCCTGAATTTGGACTTGTAGCCTCCTAGCTGTGAGACCCCCATGTGTCTGTCAGTTTGGAGGAAGACTCATTAACAACCGGAGATATGCAGGTGGCACGACCTTGCTGGCCTAAAGTGAAGAGGACTTGAAGCACTTATTGATGAAGATCAAAGACCACAGCTTAAGTATGGATTACACTTCAACATAAAGAAAACAAAAATCCTCACAATTGGACCAGTAAGCAATATCATGATAAATGGAGAAGAGATTAAAGTTGTCAAGGATTTCATTTTACTTGGATCCACAGTCAACACCTATGGAAGCAGCAGTCAAGAAATCAAAAGATGCATTGTGTTGGGCAAATCTGCTGCAAAAGACCTCTTTAAAGTGTTGAAAAGCAAAGATGTCACCTTGAGGACTAAGGGGCACCTGACCCAAGCCATGGTATTTTCCATTGCCTCATATGCATGCAAAAGCTGGACAGTGAATAAGGAAGACAGAAGAAGAACTGACGCCTTTGAATTGTGGTGTTGGCCAAGAATATTGAATATACCACGGACTGCCAAAAGAACAAACAAATCTGTCTTGGAAGAAGTAAAACCAGAATGCTCCTTAGAAGCAGGGATGGCGAGACTATGTCTTACATACTTTGGACATGTTGTCAGGAGGGATCAGTCCCTGAGGAAGGACATCATGCTTGGTAAAGTAGAGGGTCAGTGAAGAAAAGGAAGACCCTCGATAAGCTGGATTGACACAGTGTCTACAACAATGGGCTCAAGCGTAACAACAATTGTGAGAATGGTGCAGGACTGGGCCTTGTTTAGTTCTGTGGTGCATAGGGTTGCTATGAGTTGGAACCAACTCAGTGGCACCTAACAACAACAACAACAGACTGTGAGAGAGAGTTTCTCTTTGTTAAAGCCACCCATTGTGGTATTTCTGTTATAGCAGTACTAGATGACTAAGGCATGATTGTAGGTGACAAGGAAATCCAGCCGAAATTTTGCTAAGAAAACTTTTTAAAAAGAAATATATTGGTTCCTGAAACAGCAAAGTAAGGGACAGTCGGAGGCAAGGACTTAGAGCCGGTCCATTGAATTTGTCTTCTGTAGTGGCTCTGGTTTCTCCTGGGCTTGTTCCCTTCTGAGCAGCCTCTCCCATCCTGGTGCCTGGTTTTCATCCTCCTACGTGTGTCCTGGTGGGGCAGTGGTTAAGAGCTCAGCTGCTAACCAAAATGTCAGTAGTTCAGGCCCACCAGCCACTCTTTGGAAATTCTATGGGGCAGTTCTACTCTGTCCTACAGGGTCGCTATGAGTCGGAATCAACTCTATGGCAACAGCTAGCTATAAGTGAGCAGTCCCTGGGTAGTGCCAACAGTTAATATGCTCAGCTGCTAACTGAGAGTCTAGAGGTTCCAGTTCACACAGAGGCACCTCGGAAGAAAGGCCTGGTGATCTACTTTCAAAAGATTGTAGCATTGAAAACACTATGAAGCACATGGGTCGCCATGTTTGGTCAATAGGTGAGTAATAGCCACACCAGAGGTAACCTGTGGCCGAGTGAAGGACAGACATCTAAGGAAGTTTCTGGCTCAAATTATGACATGAACCTCTCTGTGTGCACACAACTCTTTACTTTTCCTTTGGGACGTGAACAGCCCTGTGCCTTCTGTAATTCTCTTGGCAGCAGACTTATGAAATAATAATTCAGACTAGCTTTTATATTATTAAAGGATATATTTTTTAAATGTAATACTCTCTTATAAATATAAAATGAACGTGTGTCAAAAATTTTAGTTAACCTATTGATTAATGAAGGAACCAGTAAAATGTAACAACCATTCAAGGGAGAATTTCAAAAGCAGAGATGTATATAGACCATGAAATAAATTTATAAGTCGGTACAAAATTGACTTTTTCCCCACGAGTGGAGGGAGAAATCAATTGTCCCTCCACTGGACATACTTTATTTGTATGTCTATAAACAAGAATTATTTACATTGCTATTATTTATCTGGAGTCCCTGGGTGGTGCAAACAGTTAACACACTTGACTACTAACCAAAAGGTTGTAGGTTCGAATCTACCAAGGGGTGCCTCAGAAGAAAGGCCTGGTGATCTACTTCTGAAAAATCAGCTGTTGAAATCCCTGGGGAGCACAGTTCTACTCTGACACACACGGAGTCACCACCAGTCAGGGTCAACTCGACAGCAACTGCTTTTTATCATTTATCTACAACTTAGAGATTTACGAAACCGATAAAGACAGCGAAGACCTGCAGTGCTGGGAATTACTTCATATGGCCCTTCTAGCCATGGTCTGGTGACTCCTACAAAATGATTGGTGGAACTATGCAAATAAGGCACATGGAACACTTGTGGAGGTGGGACCATGCAAATAAGATGCATGGAACACTTGTGGATGTGGGACCATGCAAATAAGGTGCATGGAACACTTGTGGATGTGGGACCATGCAAATAAGGTTCATGGAACACTTGTGGAGGTGGGACCATACAAATAAGGCGCATGGAACACTTGTGGAGGTGGGACCATGCAAATAAAGTATATATGGCACTGTCATGGATTGAATTGTGTCCCCCAAAAATATGTCTATCAATTTGGCTAGGCTATGCTTCCCAGTATTGTGTGATTGTCCACCATTTTGTCATCTGATGTGATTTCCTTATGTGTTATAAATCCTATCACTGTGATGTTAATAAGATGGATTAGCGGCAGTTATGTTGATGAGATCTACAAGATTCGACTGTGTCTTAGGCCAATCTCTTTTGAGATATAAAAGGGAGAATCGAGCAGAGAGACAGGGGGAACTCATACCACCAAGAAAGCAAAACTGGGAGCAGAGCTTGTTCTTTGGAGCTGGGGTCCCTGCACTGAGATGCTCCTAGACCAGGGGAAGATTGATGACGAGGACCTTCCTCCAGAGCCGACAGAGAGAGAAAGCCTTCACCTGGAGCTGGCACCTTGAATTCAGACTTGTAGCCTCCTGGACTGCGAGAGAATAAATTATCTTTGTTAAAACCATCCACTTGTGGTATTTCTGTTAGAGCAGGACTAGATGACTAAGACAGGCACCCTAACAAGGGGACTGGTCAGTCTTGCCATCCTACTAGGCTTAAAGGGAGCCATTCCCAGAGGTGGGGACCATCAAGAAGAAGAGCCAGGGGCAGAGTATATCTTTCAGACCCAAGGTTCCTGCTCTGAAAACCTCATAGACCCAGGTGGCAGAGAGAGCTCTAACACTGAAGACAGCGAGAGACGGCAGCAGCGAGAAGCAGAGGCAAGCCTGCCAGGGTCCGGTGGCAGAGAAACGGCATGGCAGCGGAACCAGGAGTCCGGCACGAGATGGCTCGGTGGGCTTCCTGGCAGAGTGCGGTGCCTCCGGGCACTGATCAGTGGAGCTAACAAGCTTTGTAACACATGCCCAAGCAGAGCAGAGTCCAGGTCTGGAGGAGACTGTCCTTAGGGGGCCGAGAGGGAGAGCAAGAGAGGTGCACCTGGGGGCATGGCCGAGAACAAGCTGTCCTGATGGAAGAACTGCAGCCTGAGTTGTGGATCCTGATCCCGAGTTGTACCTGTTACTTCCCTAATAAACCCCATAACTGGGAGTAGAGCCTGTGAGTTCTGTGTGGCCATTACAAGGAATTATCGAAGCCAGGAGAGAAGTAGGGAGTGCCATAGGAGGGTACGCTGGTGTCAGAACTGGTAAAAAAAAAAAAAAAGGTGGGAGGGTGGAGGCATGTCTGACCTATGCCTCAGAGGAATCACCCTTGGGCTGGTCTTGAGTCGCCTTATCCCTGAAGTTAGACGAGGTTTGCTGCCGTGCCCTTTTCGCAAGGCCCAGCCCTAGAGAAGCAGGTAACCAGAAGCGAGTGTTCCTAATAATGCATAGTTTTTCACTGCAGACATTCGGTCATCTTTGGGGCCGTTTCAAAACCTTTCACAATATTTCCTGTAACATATGACCACCAAATTATAGGAAACTGAAACATTTTATCTTTTCTGACATCACAGAGTCCCCTGTGGTATAATCTGTGGCCAGGACCTACTTGGCAGATTCACCTGTATCCCTGAGTCTGTAAGGACGGATGCAAAGCTCTCTCACCTAGAGCCTTTGACGTCATTTAGGGCAGAGATGAGAGAGCTATCAAGAAAGGAGAGGCTGGTCCATCTGTGGTTTGTGGTTCTGTTTGTACTCGGTTAATTAAAACCGCCCATTGGTGGGTGTGTTCCCTTTGTTCAGTGGCTCCCAGTTCTTCCTCCTCGAAAGGAGACTTCCTTTAGGATCAGTGAATGGGGTGGAGGGGCTCGGGGCACTCCATCTCCCAGCCCCGTTGCTGTGTATCGATAGTAAGAGCTGACGCGTTTGTACGTTTTCTAGCTGCTGGGGGCTTTGATAAGCACTTTTTGTGTGTCTCTGTCACCCCAATCCTCTGCAACTATCCCTGCTTTACATATGAAGAAGTGGAGACCTGGGAAGGTTGGAGAACCCACCGGAGATCAGCGGCAGAGTTTTGAGGGCAGGTCTTCTGATCCTTGGACCCGAGCTCTTGTTGTTGTTCATGAAGTAACTTTTATTATGTCGGGAGAACGCTGTTCAGAACACTTTGTCGCTATTGTGTGTTATCATCCTGACTCACAGTGACATGTGTAACATGAGTTACTATGTGTAACAGAGTAGAACTGCCCCAGGGTTTTCTAGGCTATAATCTTTACGGCAGCAGATCAACAAGTCCCGTCTTCCTCAGAGCCGCTGGATGGATTGAACTGCCAACCTTTTGGGTAGCAGCCGAGCACTTAAATGTTGCACCACCAGGGCTCCTCAGAACACTTTAAAGATGCTTTAAGAATTAACCCCTGTCTTGGCTTTCATTTCTCATACTTTTACAAAATTGAGTTGTAATTCCCATCCCAGACCGTTCACAGTGTGCAATCCGCTGTGTTTAGCGTATTTGTAGACGGGTGCGGCCTTCAGCATTTGATGGCTGATTCTAGAGCATTTTCATCACCCGAGAGAGAAACCACAGACCCGTCAGCAGTCCGTCCCCACTCCGCCCCTTTTCCCACCAGCATGCTTTCTGTCTGCACAGATTCTCGCCTCTTCTGGACATTCCACACAAGTGGGGCCATGCCATGTTTGTCCCTCTGTGTCTGGCTTCTTTCAATCAGCGTAAAGTTTTTAAAGACCGTCTGTGGTGTAGTAATACTCTGTACGCCATTCCTTTTCTTGGCTGAGTAGTATTCCATTGTGTGGATGAACCACAAGGACCCAAGGACCCGAATTCTTAGTCCCATTCTTTGCCACCTCTTTTCACTTTGGGGAGAAACACTGGCCAGTGAAGAGTGGGGTGGACCGCAGTTATGTGCAGAGGCTGTGGTCCCGCTCAGCTGGGCCTGGAGAGGCTGGGAGACGCGTCCTGTGTCAGCAACGCTTCCTCTCTCAGGCTTTCTTGGAACCAGAGGCTGCGTCTGTGAAATGAGATGCCTCTGTTCGCAAACCCTGGAGGCATCCTCTTGTAAACTGATTGGCCCATAGAAGGATTGAACCAGCTCTCTCTGCTCTTATTAACTCGGCTCCACTCTGGCCTTGCCATCTGGAAGTGGCTACTGATCTTTTAAAAAAGTTTTACAATCCCATCTTGGGATCACAAAGGGAGCAGTGGCCTTTGACTCCCCCAGGGCTTGGGATGAGTCTCCTACTCACTTCCAGGTAACCAGCACCTGGCCTCATTGCCTCGTCAAGTCGGGCAGGTTCATGGCGAGCCTGTGCACTACAGGATTATACCATGTGCTCCACAGGGTTTTCACCGGCTGATTTTCAGAAGGAGATCACCAGGCCTTTCTTCCTAGTCCGTCTTAGTCTGGAAGTTCTGCTGAAACTTGTTCAGCGTCACAGCAACACAGAAACCTCCACTGACAGATGGGTGGTGGCTGCACATGAGGTGCACTGGCCGGGAATTGAACCAAGGTCTCCCCCGGAGAGGGCGAGAATTCTACCACTGAACCACCGCTGCCCCCTCACGGCCTTGTTAGGCTTGAAATACCACTTTTCTCACGGCTGAAATTGTGGGGTTTCCCAAATGCCGTTCCCAACTTTTGCCATATCCACAGATTACTGGCACTAGTATTATTTAGTTAGCATTTTTTATTAAAGTGAATTTGTCTCTTTTTTCCTACTTAAATAAGTTTATTTCCAAAGGAAACTATATGTCATTTACTGAATACGAAATGCAGGTATCATTTGCCATAAATAGAAGGAACCATAAAAATAAATGCAATTACCTTCTTGGCCTGAGGCCCACTTGTCTCCACCCCAGTGAGGCCAGGGGGTCCTGAAAGGCTCCCTCCTAGTCTCTGATTGCCCCAGAGAGCTTTCATCTTAAGCCTTCTCTTTTGTAGGAAGGAGAGGATGCATTTGAATTTAGAATGTAGGTCATGCCTTGAAGCCACCCTCAGCCCTCGATTGTTCTGCTTAAAGTCAACTTGAGTGCAGCCTGCTGTATGTGGAACTCACTGCAGGAGCGGCTGCGCGGTCAGGACGCGGCTTCCTGCCCTGGCGTTCAAGGCCCCTGGCATCAGAGGTGGCTCCTGCCCTGGAGTTCAAGGCCCCTGGCATCAGAGCTGGCTCCTACCCTGGCGTTCAAGGCCCCCGGCATCAGAGCTGGCTCCTGCCCTGGAGTTCAAGGCCCCTGGCATCAGAGCTGGCTCCTGCCCTGGCGTTCAAGGCCCCTGGCATCAGAGCTGGCTTCCTGCCTTGGCGTTCAAGGCCCCCGGCATCAGAGCTGGCTCCTACCCTGGCGTTCAAGGCCCCTGGCATCAGAGCTGGCTTCCTGCCTTGGCGTTCAAGGCCCCCGGCATCAGCGCTGGCTCCTATCCTGGCATTCAAGGTCCCCGGCATCAGAGCTAGCTTCCTGCCTTGACGTTCAAGGCCCCTGGCATCAGAGGCGGCTCCTACCCTGGCGTTCAAGGCCCCTGGCATCAGAGGTGGCTCCTGCCCTGGTGTTCAGCCCCTGGCATCAGAGGTGGCTCCTGCCCTGGCATTCAAGGCCCCTGGCATCAGAGCTGGCTCCTACCCTGGCATTCAAGGCCCTCGACATCAGAGGCAGCTCTGGCCCTGGCATTCAAGGCCCTCATTTTCAGGGTTCAGCCAATTTGTCGACATGGATTCTTATCCTCTCCTCACCTAGCCCTCCTCCCACCTCAGTCGGAGCTCCGTGAGGGCCCACTCACACTTCCATGGCTTTGCTCTCTGGTCTCCCCACCAGGATCACCGTTTCTCTTGCCCACCCATCCAAATTCATTTGCCCCTTCAGCCCACTTCTTCGTGGACCCTGTCCTGTTACGCTTACCTGTGGGTGGGCTAGGGAAATTTAAGGGTTTTTTGCTTTGTTTTGGTTTTCCTGTGTCATGCAAACCATGTTCATCTGCTAACCAGAAGGTTGGAGGTTCAAGTCCACCCAGTGGTGCCCCGTAAGAAAGGCCTGGCAGTCTACTTACAAGAAATCAGCCACTGAAAACCCCATGGACCACAGTTCTACTCTGACTCGCTTGGGGCTGCCATGAGTCAGAATCGACTCAAGGGCAAGTAGTTCATCCTTTGTTGGGTAGAGACGTGCCCTGTGTACCATCAGATGTTTAGAAGCACCCTGGTCTCTACCCACTAGATGCCAACGGCAGTCCTCCTGCCCAGCTGTGATGTCTCCAGGCCTTGTCACCTGTCCCCTTGGAGGCAGAATCGCCCCTGGTTGACAAGCTACCACCTTTCTGCCCTCCTGAGGCCGAGGGTACTATTGAGAAGTAAACCCACTGCCGTCGGGTAGATTCTGACTCACCGTGACCCTATAGGACAGAGTAGAACTGCCCCCATGGGGTTCCCAAGGCTGTCTTTACGGAAGCAGATCACCATATAATCTTCCCGCAGAGTGGCTGGTGGGTTCAAACCGCCGACCTTTCGGCTAGCAGCCAAGCACTGTAACCACTGAGCCACCAGGGCTCGTCTATTGAAAAGGAAAGGAGGGAGAAGTCTGCATTGGGCTGGGGCAGACACAAAGCCATTGCAGGTCTGGCTGTGGACGTGCCGCTGGCCAGGATGGCATTCCAGACTCTTCCCCGCAGCTCTGTTGGAGTCTTCATTCCCGGGACTGTTTTTTTTAAGAACACACTAAGAGAAGATATGTTTAATTTGCAAATCACAGCGCACCCCTAAGCCCAGCCAGCCCTGAACGAGTGTGCGGCGTATGTCCGTGACAAGGCCCCGTGCAGATTCTGCCTCCGCCGGTGAGCGAGGAAACTCTCTCATTGGGTTTGCAGAGGACACGTTGCAGTGGGTTTGGCGGTATTTCATTGCTCACGTTGACTTTCCTTTGAAGAGGGTCGATTCTCATCACAGCAGCCACAACAATCCCAGGCTCCTGGGATCCGAGCCTCTCTCTCGGTCTTAAAACGCAGAGTTGAGCGGGCTGTTATAACGACCAGCCGGGATGGCAGGCACACGTGGGGCCCAGCTGGGGCGGGTTTCAGGGCCAGGCAGCTGAGGTTGATTTCCCGGCTTCTCATCTTTTTACTGCGTTAGCTCGAGGGGGCCTGGTTCAGGGTGAGCCGTGCGGTGCCAAGTCATAAAGGAACAGGGATGAGGAAGTGGAGAAAGGTGTTTTCTCCTCACTCCCCGAAGGGCCAGGTTGGGGTGATGTATAGCTGATGGTCTGGTGCCATCAACAAAAGCAGGGGGAGTGGGCTGTAGACTGAGGGGTGTGGGGTGCTCTTGGATTCCAGCTCAGCAGAGCTGAAGGAGCAGCTTCCAGTCCAGGGCTTCTCACCTGCTGCGTGTACTCAGCAAACACCGCACCCCGACCAGGAAGCGGAAACCACCAAATGCCGTCGAGTCGACTCCCACTGGTGGTGACTCCAAGTGTGTCAGAGTAAATCTGTGCTCCACAGGCATTTCAATAGCTGAACTTTTGGAAGTAGATCACCAGGACTTTCTTCTGAGGCACCTCTGGGTGGACTCAAAACACCAGCCTTTCAGTTAGCAGCTGAGCGTGTTAACCATTTGTGCCACCCAGGGGCCCCTGATATTAGAGAGATGGGGATTAAAGCCGTATTGTCCTAACCCTCCGTGACCACACACCTTGTTGGGGGGACAAACATACAAAGAGACTGAAATTTCTGCAGCTCGTGTGTATTTGTGTCTTGGGGCGCCACGACAAACCACCACAAACCAGTGCCTTAGAAAACAAAGTTATTCCTGCATGGTTCTGGAGACCACAAGTGCAAAATCGGGGTCAGCAGGGCTGTGCGCCCTCCGAGGGCTCTAGGGGAGGGTCTTGCCTTGTCTCTTCCAGCTTCCGGGTGCCCCTGGCCTTCCTTGGCTTGTGACAATGTCACGCCAACGTCTGCCTCCATCCTCATGTGGTCTTCTTGCCTCGGGGGGTGTCTGTCCAAACCTCCCTCTCTTCACTCATCAAGACACCGGTCATTGGATTTGCAGCCCACCCGTCTGTCGGCACCTCGCGCCACGGGCGGTCCTGCTGGTACTTGAAGTAGTGGGGGCTTGCGTGATGCTGTGAGGCTGGAAGCTAGCCCACCGGTATTTCAAATACCAGCAGGGTCACCCATGGTGGACAGGTTTCAGCAGAGCTTCCAGACTAAGACAGACTAGGAAGAAAGGCCTGGTGATCTGCTTCTGAAAATTTGCCAGTGAGAACTCTGTGGGTTACCAGAGAATATTATCTGATAGAGTACTGTGATCGTGAAGGTGGCACAGGACCGGGCAGGGTTTTGTTCTGCTGCTCGCGCAGTCACATGAGTGGGAGCCGACTGGGCGGCAGCTAACAACAGCTGATCCCCATGACCTCATCTTCACTAGATGACGTCCGCAGAGACTCTATTTCCAAATAAGTCACCTTCACAGGTACTGGGTGTTAGGACCTGAACTCGTCTTTTTGGGGAATTCTGTTCAACCCACAACACCACGCAAGAGGCAAGAAGCAGTACTTGAGACGGAAAACAAAGCACATCCCAATGGACGATAAGCTGAGAATGTGGACGGGCAAGGCACCGACGAGGAAATAGAAGTTGCTAATAAACTGAAGAGAAACTGCTCTAGGGGTCAGGGAAATGCACATTAAAACGTCAATAGGATTCCCTTTCTCGTCCATCGGGATAGTGTGAATCCACGCCTTTAATAATATCCCATGTTGTTGGGGGTGGGGGCAGGAGAAGCAGAAACTCTCACACCCCCCTACAGACACTTTGGAAAACACTTTGGAATTTTCTCTTCAGTTGGTAAATGTTCACCCCTTCCGATACAGCAGCCCCACCTGGTGACTGTGCTAGACAAAGCCACACAGAGGCACTAAGACTTCACTTATTGCAGCCCTACTTGTAAGGGAGAAACACTGAAAACAGCTTCAAAGTTCGTCAACGGGGAAGGACTAATTAAATCAATATGTACCATTGGTTTCCAATTTTTGTTTTTTTATCTTGCACTGCTAATTATAATGCTTTTTGAGCGTGCGTTCAATATGTGTATAATTGTATCGGGATACATAGGTGCACTTCTGTGCTGATACAGTATGTACCTTATAAAACATGTATCTAAACAGTACGTTTTTGAAAATGAAAAGACAAGCCACAAGTAAGGAATGTTTGCGTTTAGCATCCTCCTCCTTCCAAGAACTATCTACATGGGATCCAAGTGGCAACAGCAACTGGAAAGGTCAGATAGAAAGCTTAGGAGGTGTTGAGTTCATGTGCTGTACTGAAAATCAGCCACTGAAAACCCTGTGAATCGCCACAGAACACTGTCCGACTTACTTGCCCTTACTTGCTTCAGGAGGGATTAGTCACTGGAGGAGGACATCATGTTTGGTGAACCAGAGCGCCAGTGAGGGTGAGAGAGACTCTCAGGGAGATGAATTGGCACAGTAGCTGCAGCAATGGTCTCCGGCATGCTGGTGATCAGGAGGATGAGGGCGACATTTTGCTCGGTTGTACATAAGGTCGCCATGAGTCAGAGTCAGCTCGAAGGCAGCTAAAACGACCTACCAGGCCAGCCTGGATTCCAGAGGAGGGCCTAAGCCAGGCTTGAATACTAGGAGGTATGGTTCGCTGGGAGCCCTGGTGGCGCAGTGGTTAAGAGCTATGGCTGCTAACCAAAATGTTGGCAGTTCAGATCCACCAGCCGCTCCTTGGAAACCCAATGGGGGCAGTTCTACCCTGTCCTATAGTGTCAGTATAAGTTGGAATCGACTCGATGGCGAGGGGTTTGGTTTGGTTTGGCTTATGGTTCATTGAGGCCCAGAATGAATGTATGTACAACTAATCCACTCCCTTCAGGCTAGTAGCCCTGAGATTTCCTCATGTGATCGTGGAGAATATAAGCCCAAAGCTCATTTCACCCCGTAGCTAAGACTCCAGATGGTTTTACACTCCAGATAGACTGGGGTCGCTTTCTTGAACACTGAGTTTGTGATGCCAAATGACCACACACACGGACACACATACAAAGACACACATACACACACACATACTCAAATAAACAATTGTCGTCAAGTCGATTCTGACTCATGGTGACCCGCAAATGCAGAAAATACATACTCTATGACATTGGTGAGTCCTTGGGTGGTACAAATGGTTAAGCACACAACTACTAGCCCAGAGGTTGGCAGTTCAAACCTACCCAGGGGCTCTTTGGAAGACAGGGCTGGCAATCTGCTTCCACAAGGTCACAGCCATGAAAATCCTGTGGAGCACAGTTCTACTCTGCACACGGTGGGGCGCTGTGAGTCAGAATTGACACAACAGCTGCTAACAACAACCGCAGGACATTGGCATTCAGGTCGTGCTTTGGGACGATGTCTGTGGACAACATTTGGGCAGTATGAACACTCTAAGTGCCCACCACCCATGACCCAGCAGGTCCCCTTGTAGGGATGTTTCCTGCGGATAGGGTGGCACATATGCACAAAGACATATATACCAGGACATTCATTGTGGCACGGTGCTTAAGAGTTATGACTGCTAACCGAAAGCTCAGCAGTTTGAATCCACCAGCTGATCCTTGGAAACCCTACGGGATAGTTCTACTCTGTCCAATAGAGTCTCTCTGAGTCGGAATCAACTCAATAGAAGTGAGTTTGGTTAGGTTTTTGGTCATTGTGGCATTATCTGTTGTTGTGTGCCTTCAAGATGATTCCAACTCATAGTGACTCCATAAGACAGAGTAGAACTGCCCCATGGGGTTTCCTAGGCTGTCATCTTTACGGGAGCAGATCACCAGCTCTTTTCTCCCATAGAGCCGCTAGTGGGTTTGAACTGCTGAAGTTCCGGTTAGCAGCCGAGCGCGTAACCACTGCACCACCAAGGCTCCTGTAGTTATCTGTGGTAGATGGCAAACAACTGGTTAAATAAATCCTGGCACTTCCATTAAATGGAGTATTATGCAGCATGTAAAATGAGCCATATCTGTGTCCACTGACCTGGAAAGCTCTCTAAGAACTATTGCTAAGTGAATAAAACACGGCATTGAGCGGTATGTGTGGCGTGCTAGTATTTGGGGTTAAGAAAAGGAAGGGGTGTGACAGATCTCTGGAGAGCTGTACAATGGGAGCGGATTTGAGAAATTAAGGGTCATTGTTGGGAGGGAAACTTACATTTCACCGTAATCCTTTTTGTAGTATTTGTATATCTGTTACTGTGTGCATGTATTGCATTTAAGAATTTCTTTTTTTAAATGTCAAAAAATTGTTAAATAACTACAGTAGCTAAATATATTTTAACAGTATATGTTATAAAAATGTATGTTTCTATGTAATTTGTATTAATATATCGCATTTATATAAATATACCATGCATATTATAAAGATGTATTTAACGGTATGTATTTAGCAACCTGTGACCTAGTTTGCAAGACTAGAATTCTGCTCTGTTATGGTTAAAAGGATTATTAGCTACAGGGTGAAATGGGATTTGGGATTGTATTTTTCCACTATTACATAAGCAAATAAACTTGCCAAACTGCAGACGTTATTAAAGTATTCTGTAATGATGTGTGAGACTTTTCCTCTGCATCTTGTTGTTTTTTTTTCTCTTTCTTTTAAGAAAAACAATCACACCTTTTGTGAAAAGAAAATTGTGGCAAATATGAACCAGGAAGCTAAGCTGAAGAAGGAGGGAGATGTTTCTGTCTTAAAAAACCTAAAACCAAACCCGTTGCTTTGAGTTGGTTCTGACTCATAGTGACTCTACAGAGTAGAGGAGAACTGCCCCATGGGGTTTCCCAGGCTGTGATCTTCACTGAAGCAGACTGCCACACCTTTCTCCTGAGGAGCAGCTGGTGAGTTCAAACTGCCAACCTGCTGGTGAGCAGCCAAGCGCTGTAACCACTGCTCCACCAGCGCTCCTTGTTACTCTCTTATGTTAAGCCATCGTGAACACACATGACACAAAATTGAAAAGAAATACACTAAGCAGCAAGCACCCCGGTTCATGGTTTTGTTTGTGTTTCTTGCTTTGCCCCACCCGTCACTTGTCTCTGTAGTGGTGGGTGGTTAAAGTGAGGCAGAGACCTCAGCCCTGGGACACGGGCTTTGGGAGCTAGTGCTCAGATGGGGCAGCTTAATGAGGAGGAGAGCCGCCCTGCTGCCTGGGAAGCTCACTGCTTCCCTGTTAGCGTATTGCAGCATTTCTTTAAGTGTTCGACTGCTAACTGAAAGGCCGGCGGAAGAAGGGCCTGGTGATCTACTTCTGAAAATTCAGCCTTTGAAAACCCTACGGAGCACAGCTCTACTCTGACACACGTGGGGCCGCCATGAGTTGGGGCCAACTTGACAGAAGCTGCTTTTTTGGTTTTATTGTCTCTGGGGGTGCAGTCGTTGTTGTTATTAGTTGTTATCAACTTGGCTCCAGCTCACAGAGACCTTACGGACAACAAAATGAAATGTTGCCCAGTCCTGCGCCATCTTCATGATCGGTGGTGTGTTTGAGCCCACTGTTGTGGCTACCATGTCAATCCATCTCATGGAGGGTTTGCCTCATGACCTTCTACCAACCATGGCGTCGTTTTCTAGCGACTGGTCTTTCCTGATGATGTGAGGGTACAGAGACCTGAGCATCAGACAGAAAATAGTCCTGTGGACTCGGAGACCAGGAGTTTAAGTCGCTGCTCTGCATGGTCCACTTAGGGGGATACTCTTGGATACTTCAGGCAATAGAGGAGGAAGGAGAATCAAGCAAGAACTTCTTGGAGTATCGATGCATAATCTGCAGCTTCTTCCAGAGATATTCTCTTACAGCGCGGGTGTTTGCAGTGGGTGTTGCCTGCAGTGAACGTCAGCGGCCAGAAGCAGCATCTCCCCAACTATCCCACGAGATGCCTTTATATAGATCAGAGACAGAAGGATGTTAAATCAGTCAGATCCCAAAGCAAGAAAGTCATCTCCATGGCTGGCCTCCATGAATCCTTGGGCTGTCTAACGCTGGTGGAGCAGCCTCTCCGGTCTTTCTCCTGCAAGCTCTAACGGATGTGTTCCCTGGGTTATTTTTTTTATCGGCAAATGACTCTCACTTTCACCTTGTACTGTTGAAATGTATCATTGGTGTGTTGATGTAAAATTCTCTGCTAAATGAATTTATGTAAGTTTAAGGAAAAAGTGAGCCTCTTTAAAGGGAAAACCCACAGTACCTAATGGAACAAACGGGATGTAGATTTGGCAGAAAGTCACAAAAGTGGTGTGTGATCCACATTAGAAGTTTGGAGACGCTGCAGTAAAGGATGATAGGAATAAAAATGACAGAACAGCAGCC
Source organism: Dugong dugon (assembly GCA_030035585.1). Classification (NCBI taxonomy): domain Eukaryota; kingdom Metazoa; phylum Chordata; class Mammalia; order Sirenia; family Dugongidae; genus Dugong; species Dugong dugon. The sequence goes on along the minus strand of CM057476.1, from coordinate 3,202,108 downwards.
AACACCCAAGGAGAGCTTAACTCCGCTCCAGGCTCTGCTTCAGGCACATTTTACAGATTGACTCATTTAGGCCTCATTACAACCCTGTGCGATGGGTCCTTGAATGCATCCCCACTTTAAAGACAATGAAATGATGCAGGGGTTAGAGTGTCAAAAAGGATGCTCACCAGAGGCCAATGGATGGCTCTAAAGTCCCCCTCCCAAAAAAATTAGATAGGTGGGTAGATAGATGATCGATGGGTGGGTGGATGGATGGATGGGTGGATGGATGGATGGATGGGTGGGTGGGCGGACGGATGGACAGATGGACGGACGGACAGATGGGTGGATGGACGGATGGACGGATGGACGGATGGATGGATGGAGAGAGCACTCAAGCAAGCTGGCTGACGACCTCAGGTCGCCTCCATTGCAAGGGCTCTGTGACTCACTGCCTCCCCTTCCGGGTGGACCATTTAACAGCAGGTCCTGGCCCTGCTGTTTGGCTTCTTCAAAGACTGATAGGCCTGGGCCCTTCAGGAAGCAAGACACTGCCCTCAGCTCTGAGCACCAAGTCTGTGTTTTCCTTTTGTAGCAAGCCTGGCTCTGCTGTGTGTGTGTGGGTGCAGTGAAATTACAGACATGACCGTACCCTAAATTCTCCTCTTCCTCTCCTCCCTCTCTCTCTCATTGTCTCTCTTTTTCTTTATTGTTTATTGTACTTTAGATGAAGTTTTACAGAACAAAACTAGCTTCTCCTTAAACAGTTAGTACACATACTGTTTTATGACACTGGTTAACAACCCCACGACATGTCTACACTCTCCCTTCTCGATCTTGGGTTACTTATTAACCAGCTTTCCTACCCCCTCCTGCCTTCTAGTCCTTGTCCCTGGGCTGGTGTGCCCCTTTAGTCTCGTTTTGTTTTATGGGCCTGTCTAATCTGCAGCTGAAGGATGAATCTCAGGAGTGACTTCATTATTGAGCTATAAAAGGGTATCCAGGAGCCATACTCTCGGGGTTTCTCTGGCCTCTGTCAGACTAATAAGTCTGGTCTTTTTTTGTGAGTTAGCATTTTGTTCTACGTTTTTATCCATCTCTGTCTGGGACCCTCTGTTGTGACCCCGGTCAGAGCAGTCAGTGGTGGTAGCTGGGCCCCATCTAGTTGTGCTGGACTCAGTCTGGCGGAGGCCATGGTAGCTGTGGTCCATTAGTCCTTTGGACTAATCTTTCCCTTGTGTCTTGTTTTCTTCATTCTCCCTTGCTCACGAAGGGGTGAGACCAGTGGAGTATCTTAAATGGTGGCTCACAGGCTTTTAAGACCCCAGACACTACTCACCAAGGTAGAATGTAGAACATTGTCTATATAAACTGTGTCATGCCAATTGAGCTAGATGTTCCCCAAGACCATGGTCCCCACAGCCCTCAGTGCAGTAGTTCAGTCCCTCAGGGAGTTTGAATGTGTCTATGGAGCTTCCATGACCTCGCCTTGTACCAGTTGTGCTGGCTTCCTCAGTATGGTGTACCGTGTTACCCTTCACCAAAGTTACCACTTATCTATTGTCTATTTAGTGTTTTTCCTTCCTCACCCCTCCCCTCCCTCGTAACCATCAAAGATTGTTTCTTTTTGTGTGTAAACCTTTTCATGAGTTTTTACAGTAATGGCCTCATACAACATTAGTCCTTTTGTGATGGACTTATTTCACTCAGCGTAATGCCCTCCAGATTCATCCATGTTATGAGATGGTTCACGGATTCATCATTGTTGTTAATCGTTCCGTAGTACTGCGTTGTGTGTATGTGCCAACAGTTCGTTTATCCATTCATCTGTTGATGGGAATCCAGGTTGTTTCCATCTTTTTGGTATTGTGTCTTGTTCTCTTCTCCCTTCCCCGTTCCACTCCCTCCTGTCTCTCTCCTCTGCCTTTCTCCCTCTCTTGTTCTCTCTTTTTCTTTCTTCTCTTTTCTTCTCCCCTCCACGCCTCACCTTTTTCTCTCCCTCTCCCTCCATCCCTCCCTTCCCTCCCTTCACATCCACTCTCACACTCTCTCTCTCTTCAGATTAAAGTAAGAACAAGATCTCTGCCCTCAGCTGCACTGGAATCCTTCTGCTCTCAATTCTCTAGAACAGACTCGGAAGGGTGTGATATTGCTCCCATCCGGCAGCTATCAGAGTAGACACACCTCCCCAGGGTCACTCGGGCGGTAAACGGAGTATGCTGGCTAACCTCCTGGGTCTCAATTCACTGGACCGTCGTTGAAGACGAGGGATGTGTCCAGCTGGTTAACGCAAACCACTTTTCACTCTTCTTCACCACTTCCTCCATCCGTCTGCAGTGGAGGGTTTCTTGCCTACAGAATCGGAGGAAAGCATGCTGGCCTGGGGGTCAGCAGTCTGGGCTCTGAGCCTTGGCTCTCCTGAGCACTGGGGAGGGGTCTGGGGCTCCTGTTTGTACCCCAATGTGAGGTTTGTTCTGAGCCCCCCATTAAAGCGACAAAGAAGAAGGAAGCCAGACCAGGTGAGGACGCTTCCTCCCCACCAAGGGCCTCCACAGCCTCCTGGGGCCTGAGAACCACGTTTGTCCAGTGTTAGCACTGAGTGCCTCTCTCCCCTGCCCAGTACTGCTCCTGATAAGCTCTCATCAGCCCCCCACAGCTTGGGAAGTAAGGTGAAAGGGGGTATGCCCGTGGGATTAAATTCCAGCTGAGGTTTCTCATGCAATTATCAGTGCTCGGCTACACACTGAGTGTTCTACCTCTGCTTGGGGGCGGTGGTGGTTCAGTGGTAGAAGTCTCTCCTTCCATGCAGGAGACCCAGGTTCGATGCCCGGCCAATGCACCCCATGTGCAGCCACCACCCGTCTGTCAGTGGGGGCTTGTGTGTTGCTAGGAGGCTGAACAGGTTTCAGCGGAGCTTCCAGACTAAGACAGACTGGAAGAAACGCCCGGATCAGCCAGTGAAAAGCTATGGATCACAACTGTGTGATCCACAAGTGTCATGGGGATGGCGCAGGACAGGGAAGCATTTCATCCGTTGTCATGGGGTCGTCGTGAGTTGGGGGCTGACCCGATGGCAGCTGACAACATCAACAGTTATTATTGTCTGTGTTTATGTGTTGACTGCCAGCCACCACCCCGTGCGCGTACACGCTAGCTGTGTCCCTAGTTCCTTGCATATTGTCGGTCAACCAAAAAAATCAGTAGACTCACGGCAACCTCATGTGTGTCGGAGGAGAACTGTGCTCTGTAGGGTCTTCAGTGGCTGATTTTTTGGAAATAGATTGCCAGGCCTTTCTTCTGAGGTGCCTCTGGGTAGACTCGAACCTCCAGCCTTTCAATTAGCAGCTGAGCGCTGAACTGTTTGCACCACCCAGGGACTCCATATTGCAGGCACTCGGTAAATTTTTCTTAGAAGAAAGCATGGGGATGGGGCACGTGCTAAAGGAGGTAGCCAGAGGCTCCCGGCCCTGTGCCTGGAGGTGTCCGAGCCGGTCCCTCCCAACAACCCGGGAATTGGGGCAAGTCGAAGAACAGCTGTCCCAGGTGCCTTGCAGCCCTCCTCATCACGTGAGGGCTCTGGGCTCGAGACTGTTTTTCAACGAGGATGATGTTTTCATCTCTAGCGTGAACTAAGTAGTATTCATTCCCCGCAGCCTGCAGCCCGTGAAGTGGGCATCAGCAGAGTTCACTCTAAGATGAAATTGCAGCCTTTAAACTGATTTCTCAAAGGACGTGGTTCATTTCGACATCTTTACTCTATTCGGACAGCTTCCCAGACACCTATGGATGGCTTTCGCTAAACTGGAGGGTCCCCTTGGATCACCTCGGGCAAACAGTTACAGCTTCAGTGGCTTCCATCTGAAAATCCCCCCACTCTCCGTCACAGCTGCTCTGGGAAGACTGTCTCCACGTGGTAGCATCCTTCACATCAGGACTGCCTGCCAGCAAGCGTTCCTTCCTCGGACGGGCCAAACGGTCAGCAAAGCTGGGAAAACACTGCTCTCCAGAGAAGAGAGCTGGGCAGCACTATTTGATCCTCTGTCTATTTTCCACCCACTGCGTTTTTCCCCGATACGCTTGCTCTCTTGCTGCGGCTGGCGGGGGTTCCCAGGGGGAGGTCTTCGTCCCTGGCATCTGCCTGCCTTTCAAGCCAGACTGCCTTGTGTTGGAGCACGCGGAAGCACTCAGAGGTGAAAGCAGTGGATGCTGCCCCCAGATAACTTGAGGAGGGCTGTATTTCTTCACATCTGCTTCCAAAGTGCTGATGTCACCACTGCCGACCCGTCTGACTGGGATCACAATAGAGGGTCCCAGACAAAGTGGGAGAAAAATGTGGAACAAAAATATCAAATTCACAAAAAAGACCAGACTTGCTTGTCTGACAGAGACTGAAGGAACCCTGTGTCTATGGCCCTACGACACCCTTCTGACCTGGAACTGAAGCCATTCCTGGAGACCACCTCCCAGCCAAACAACAGACAGGCGCATCATATGAACAACAGCACCTGAGAGGAACAGGCTCCTTAGAGAAATCAATTATATGAGATCAAAAGGGCAACGTTTGCCCATAAGCAAAGATGAGAAGGCAGGAAGGAGTAGAAAATCCAGAGGAAACGAAACGGGGAACCCAATGCAGAAATGGGGAGAATGCTGACACATTGTGGGGAATGCAACCAGTGTCATGGGACACTTTATGTACGGACTATTGGGTGGGAAACTTCCTCTGTAAATTTTCACCTAAAGCACAATAAAAAATTTTTAGAAGTGCCCATGTCAGATGTGGGATAGACATTGCCATGGTCTAGAGTGAGGTCCCTGGGTGATGCAAACAGTTGGCGCTCAATTGCTACCCCGGACATTGGTGGTGCCAACCCACCCAGCAGCACCAAGGAAGAAAGACCTGGCAATCTGCTTCCATAAATATTACAGTGAAGAAAATCCTATGGAGTACACTTCCACTCGGTAACATGTGGAGTCGCCATGGTAGGAATCAACTTGATGGCAAGGGGTTTGGGTTTTTTGGGGTTTTTTTTTTTTGGTTTATCTAGCATGTTAAAGCAAAAAGAAGAAATTATCTGGCCATTTTACAACATCTTCATTTTACAAAAGGGGAAACTGAGGCCCAGAGAGGGGGAAAGGGAAATGGCAAAACCAAGCAACAGAAACCAAATATGGTGACCCTAAGCCAAAGGGAATGTGTTGAAGTGGAAAGTAGGAGCCACGGGGCTGGTGAGAGGGTGGGCGGCAGGACAGACTGGGAATGGGCAGGAAGCAGGGGGTGAACGAGGGGAGGGCAATAGTAACTGGATCCAGAGCCTCCGGCAGGAAGGTCTGTCAGCATCCGGCCAGGTGATGACCAACCTCAGGCCATTCCTTCCTCCTCCCTTGCAACCCTTGTTGGCAAGTTCCCAGAAGGGAACATCCACTTGGTTAAACCACCTTGGCTGTACGAAACTGGAGAGTGGACGATTTGTCCACTTCAGCTTTCAATTGGAGGTGACCACCAGAAATTAACCTCCCATCCCGGCTACATGGAATAGAAGGGTGATTTCCCAAGAGGGAAATTAAACAGGATGGGTTGTTCCTGCCTTTTGGCTATTGTGAATTATGCTACAATGAACAAGTGGTCATCAACAGATGCATGGATAAACAACAGGTGGTCTATCCACATAATGGGATATTAATCAGCCGTAAAGAGGAATAGATTCTTGATACCTGCAACGACATGGGTGAACCTCGAAAACGTGGAGCTGAGTGAAATTAGACACAAAATGACAAATACTGTATGATCCCACTTATGTGATATATCTAGAATAGGCAAGGGTACAGAGACCAGAGTTTATTAGTGGATACCAGGGGATAGGGAAAGGAGGAAATGGAGACTTAATGCTGAAGGGGTACTGAGATTCTGTTTGGGGTGATGAAGTTTTGGAAATAGTGGTGATGGTCACATAACATGGTGAGTGTACAGTGATTAGTGTCACTGAATTGTACATGTAAAAATGGTTGAAATGGCAAATGTTATCTATAAAAACCAGTCACCATCAAGTCGACTCCAATTCATGAAAACCCCATGTGTGTCAGAGCAGAACTGTGCTCCATAGGGTTTCGATGGCTGATTTTTTGTAAGTAGATGTCCAGGCCTTTCTTCTGAGGCACTGTGGGTGGACTTGAACCTCCAACATTTCAGTTAGCAGATGAGCGTGGTAAACATTTGCACCACCCAGGGGCTCCTTATTATAGATACTTTACAACAATCAAAAAATAATGATAAAAGAAAGGATGGGCAGCGGGAGGCTCTGGAATGAGAACCACCCACGAGCTCAGGGCTACAACTGTCTTCCGATCCCCAATCCAGTGTTTTGTGGGTCCAGAGACAAATGGGAAACCTGGTGTGAAGAACCTGCCTCCCCTACTGTAACATGACGGCCTGTCAGACCTAGACCCACCACTCATGTGAGCTAGACTCCTGAAGCCCATTTGTTAGCACTAATTGAGTCAAATGCCCTGCCATCTCCATACAGCGCTTGTATAACTTGAAGCCTTTACTCTCCTCCAAGGAGGCGGCTCTTTGGAGCTCATCTACTTTCTATTAGGGATACTCTTAAAGCACTTAATAATAGCTTTTTCTAAGTGGAAGGCCTCTCCGGAGATGCTGAGTGGTGCAGACACAGCCTTGGTGGAGCTGAAAGGGACTGGCATGGCTAGGAGGGCTGGACCCTTGCCTGCTTCCTGAACACTTAAGGGAAAAGCCAAAAGGAAGACTTGTAAGTGCCCTTGAGTCCTGCTGAGCTGCGAGGAACTGCAGATTCTTGAAAAATTGCTTTGGCTTTGCATTTCAACAATCCACTCCCAGAAGTGAGTTTCTTCTCCCCACCTCTTCTTCAGGGTAATTTTTCCTCCCCAAATCAGCTCAACCAGTTGGATGCACCCTTTGGGGTCTTGTCAATAATTCTTGTGAGGCAAGAACAGCAGGTGAATCTGTAGGAGATCTGGCTGATGCAGACGACTTGCTATCCAATGATAACAAAGCTGAGGGCTGCGGCAGTTGAGCTCACAGTCATCCATTTCACCAATAAGGATTTATTTTTTTTAAAAAGTTGCTATTGAGTTGACTCCTGGCAACCCCATGTGAGTCACAGCAGACCTGTGCTCCACAGGGTTTTCGATGGCTGGTTTTTCAGAAGTAGATCTCCAGGCCTTTCCTCTGAGGCACCTCTGGGTAGACTTGAACCTCCAACCTTTTGGTTAGCAGCCGAGCACATTAATCATTGGCACTACCCAGGGACGCCCCAGTCCATAATAGGTGCCCTCAGATATCTGTCGAATTATCATTTGCTCCATGTTCTCATCAGCAGAGCTGACTTCTCCAGTGAATGTGGGGCCATGTCTGCCAAGCTGGCATTCCATGTGTGGGAGTTGGGCTGGGAACTCGTGCCAGCCGTCTGCCTGTTATCCAGCCCCTTCCCTTCCTGTGACCCCTGCAAACTGCATTGCCCAGGCTCCTTGGCCAGCTGGACTGTGGCAAAGTTTCCTGGTACAAGGCCCTGGCGAGAAAGTGGAGGTGGATGGAGGAGGAAGGCACAGTGTTTTTTGCTCTCTCTACTTCTGACGGTGTCTCCAGCAGTGGCTGCTTCTCCTGTGGCTCCAGCTCCCACTGACGGCTCCTGACAGGGCCGCTAGCTGCTGGGGTCTGATACTGCCACCTCCACTCTTTGTCCCTTGGCCCTAGGGGTAGTAGCAGCTTCCTCCTGTTGTTAATCCATGGGTGGCCTCGCCATCCGTTTGCCCTTCTGGCTCCTCCATCCCAGTGATGGAGCCCTGGTGAAACTGTGGGTAAGAGCTCAGCTGCATACCAAAAGGTTGGCAGTTCAAATACACCAGCTGCTCCAACCCTATGGGGCAGTTCTCCTTGGTCCTATAGGGTCACTATGAGTCTGAATCGACTTGACAGCAATGAGTTTTGTTTTTTTTAATCCCAGTGATGACCAGTTCTCTGAATTAAATCCCGTCTGTGGAACCACCTGGCATGGACTGGGTTTTCCTGATGAGCAGAGAGTAAACAGCATCCAGCAGACTGCGCCCTTCTAGGGTCCTGGGGGGGCGTGGCTTTCCACTTCCCACCTGTGCCTTTCTGCCCTGGATAAGACTTGCTTGATGCTGCTGCTGACTTTGGTTCAAGAGAAAGATCTCCATATTCAAAGCCATTCCCTTCAAAAAAAGTACTTCTTAACCTGGCGGCACACAAGTGCCCAGGAAGCACTGACAGAATAATCAGATTCCAGCCCACCGCGCTATTCAAAATGAGAAGAAACAGCTGCAAACATCCATTAATAATTGGAACGTGGAATGTACGAAGTATGAATCTAGGAAAGTTGGAAATCGTCAAAAATGAAATGGAACGCATAAACATCGATATCCTAGGTGTTAGTAGCTGAAATTGACTGGCATTGGCCATTTTGAATCAGACAACCATAGGTCTACTGTGCCAGGAATGACAACTTGAAGAGGAATGGCGTTGCATTCATCATCAAAAAGAACAATTCAAGATCTATCCTGAAGTACAACGCTGTCAGTGTTGGGATAATATCCATACGCCTACAAGGAAGACCGGTTAATACAACTATTATTCAAATTTAGGCACCAACCACTAAGGCCAAAGATGAAGAAACTGAAGATTTTTACCAAGTGCTTCAGTCTGAAATTGACCAAACATGCAGTTAGAATGCATTGATAATTACTGGTGATTGGAATGTGAAAGTTGGAAACAAAGAAGAAGGATCAGTAGTTGGAGAATACGGCCTTGGTGATAGAAATGATACCAGAGATCGCATGATAGAATTTTGCAAGACCAATGACTTCTTCATTGCAAATACCCTTTTTCACCAACGTAAACAGCAACTATACAGATGAGCCAGATGACTGTACACCTTTGCAAGATGGAATACGCAGGAATCAAATCGACTCCATCTGTGGAAAGAGATGATGGAAGAGCTCAATATCATCAGTCAGAACAAGTCCAGGGGCCGACTGTGGGACAGACCATCAATTGCTCATATGCAAGTTCAAGTTGAAACTGAAGAAAATTAGGACAAGTCCACAAGAGCCAAAGTACAACCTTGAGTATATACCACCTGAATTTAGAGACCATCTCAAGAATAGACTTGACGCATTGAACACTAATGACCGAAGACCAGACGAGTTGTGGAATGACATCAAGGACATCGTACATGAAGAAAGCAAGAGGTCATTAAAAAGACAGGAAAGAAAGAAAAGACCAAAATGGATGTCAGAAGAGTCTCTGAAACTTGCTCTTGAATGTTGAGTATTTAAAGCAAAAGGAAGAAATGATGAAGTAAAAGAACTGAACAGAAGATTTCAAAGGGCGGCTGGAGAAGACAAAGTACTATAATGACATATAGGAAGAGCTGGAGATGATAGAAAACCAAAAGGGAAGAACTTACTCGGCATTCCTCAAGCTGAAAGAACTGAAGAAAAAATTGAAGCCTCGAGTTGCAATAGTGAAGGATTCTATGGGGAAAATATTAAACGACGCAGGAGGCATCAAAAGAAGATGGAAGGAATACACAGAGTCATTATACCAAAAAGAATTTCAGTGCTCAATCATTTCAGGAGGCAGCATATGATCAGGAACCAGTGGTACTGAAGGAAGATGTGCAAGCTGCACTGAAGGCATTGTCGAAAAACAAGGCTCTGGGAATTGATGGAATATCAACTGAGATGTTTCAACAAACGGATGCAGCGCTGTAAGTGCTCACTCGTCTATGCCAAGAAATTTGGAAGACAGCTACCTGGCCAACCTACTGGAAGAGATCCATATTTATGCCTATTCCCAAGAAAGGTGTTCCAACTGAATGTGAAAATTATTGAACAATATCATTAATAACACAGGCAAGTAAAATTTTGCTGAAGATCATTCAAGAGCATCTGCAGCAGTATGTCGACGGGGACTACCAGAAATTCAGGCTGGATTCAGAAGAGGACGTGGAACCAGGGATATCACTGCTGATGTCAGATGGATCCTGGCTGAAAGCAGAGAATACCAGAAAGATGTTTACCTGTGTTTTACTGACTATGCAAAGGCATTCGATTGTGAGGATCATAACAAATTACGGATAACATTGCGAACAATGAGAATTCCAGAACACCTCATTGTGCTCATGAGAAACCTGTACATAGATCAACAGGCAGTTGTTCGGACAGAACAAGGGGATACTGCGTGGTTTAAAATCAGGAAATGTGTGCATCAGGGTTGTATTATCCTTTCACCATACCGATTCAATCTGTATGCTGAACAAATAATCCGAGAAGCTGGATTATATGAAGAAGAATGGGGCATCAGGTTTGAAGGAAGACTCATTAACAACTTGTGTTATGCAGATGACACAACCTTGCTTGCTGAAAGTGAAGAGGACTTGAAGCACTTACTGGTGAAGATCAAAGACCACAGCCTTCAATATGGATTACACTTCAACATAAAGAAAACAAAAGTCCTCACAACTGGACCAATAAGCAACATCATGATAAATGAAGAAAAGACTGAAGTCGTCAAGGATTTAATTTTATTTGGATCCACAATCAACACCCATGGAAGCAGCAGTCAGGATATCAAAAGATGCATTGCACTGGGCAAATCTGCTGCAAAAGACCTCTTTAAAGTGTTGAAAAGCAAAGATGTCGCCTTGAAGACTAAGGTGTGCCTGATCCAAGCCATGGTATTTTCAATTGCATCATATGCATGCGAAAGCTGGACAATGAATAAGGAAGACTGAAGAACTGATGCCTTTGAATTGTAGTGTTGGTGAAGAATATTGAATATATCATGGACTGCCAAAAGAACAAACAAATCTGTCTTGGAAGAAGTACAACCAGAACGCTCTTTAGAAGGAAGGATGGCGAAATTACGTCTTACATACTTTGGACGTGTTGTCAGGAGGGATCAGTCCCCGGAGAAGGACATCGTGCTTGGTAAAGTAGAGGGTCAGCGAAAAAGAGGAAGACCCTCAATGAGACGGATTGACACAGTGGCTGCAAGGATGGGCTCAAGCATAACAATGATTTGTGAGCATGGCGCAGGACCCGGCAGTGTTTCATTCTATGGTGCACGGGGTCGCTATGAGTCAGAACCAACTTGACGGCACCTAACAACAACAACAGCCCACTGCAGGCCAACAGAATCTGAAGAGGAGGGCGGAAGGGTTGGATTAGTATTTTATTTAAGATCACCAGGCTATTCCATCATGCAGCCCGGTTAAAGGCCATGGCCTGAAATAGGAGGACGTAGATTGTTAGTGTATGCAACCACAGTGCCCCTTAGAAACGAGGGTGGTGAGACTTCAGCCTGCTTACTTTGGACACATCATCAGGAAAGACCAATCGCTGGAAAAGGGCATCCTGTTTGGTAAAGTAGAGGGTCAGCGAAAATAAGGGAGACCCTCCATGAGATGGATTGACACATAGCTGCAACACTAACAAGATTGTTAGTGTAATTTCTTCCAGAATGATGACAGTGTGAGCCTCCAAATACAAAGAGAAGAGACACAGCAAGAATTAGACTGTGTTCTCAGTTCTAGCGGAACCCTGCCTGCTCAGCAAGTGCCTCTGATGCTGGGTGCCGCCCAAGGGGACCCAGAGACAAGAGCAAAGTCCCCCCAAGGTGTGTCACGCCTGCATTCACTCTGAGCTGTCTCCTTGATCCTTTTTAACCGCGGCTTGTGTGAGCTCCTCCTGGCAGCCGGGACCCACTGTGGACTTCACGGCAGGCACTTCTGTGTCCCTGGTGTCTGAGCAGGCACTCTGGCAAGACACTTGATAGGTAGATGGATGGACAGATGGGCTGGCACTGAGCGGAGGAAGGCTCCGTTTAAAAAACAAATACTTGCCGTTTTCCCCACGAGCGCCTTTTGGTCTTAGCCGTTAGTGCTACTCCGGAGATCCCCGGCTCATCAATTACAAACATTAACTGTAAATTATACTTCTGCATAGTTAATTCAGACTTTTCATTACGCATTCAGTCGAGCCCAGCATGCATAAAATTCAATAGCAAGCTTTGGAGCAGATCCAGGTTCTGTCTTCTGTGATATTTGGGAAACGGGAAGTTTGCATAGCGGACCTTGGAGCGTGTCTTTTTTGGAGGGTCTCCAATGGTCTATGCATTTAGCTTTTCTCTTGGAAAGTGTTCAACCCTCTGGAAGGGCTGATAGCTTCAAAGGCTGCTCTTGCCTTTCTCCCTGACGAAGCAGGGACTCCTACTCCCTCCTTGAGAAGAAAAATTAATATTCACCTAACTAGTGGAGGGAAAGAAAGGTGTGGTTATCAGGGAATGTGGCTCCTGGTGCAATCACTCATTCATTATTCATTCAACAAATATTTGCTGAGCACTTCCTCGGGGTGGATGCTGAGGTATGGTGAGGTCAGAGCAGTGGGCAATCAATGTCCTTGCTTTCATGGGCCTACACTCTGGAAAAGGGAGAAAGGGAGACAGATGGGGAGCAGCCATGTGCACGTTTAAGTGTATCAGGTGTGGTGTGGTGGTGTAAATGAATAGTTAGGGTCCGTGTCGTGAGCCAGGGAGCTGTGGACAACAGAGGTGGGTGCAGAGAATGGGGGCGTGCCTGTGATGCTCAGATGTGAGAGCAGTGCAGACACAGAGGTAGGGGCAGGCTGGGGGTGTCTGCGGAATACCACGGAGTCCAGAGAGCAACGGCCTGGGAAGAAGATGGCAGGAGACAGATCAGAGCCGGGGGACATCTTACTTTCAGAGTTTGGGAGATGAGTTGCCGTTGTTGTCAGCTACCTTCCAGTCGGCCGCCACTCATGGCGAACTCACGCAAAATGCAACAAAACACGGCCCGGTCCTGCGCCGTCCCCATGATCTGTTGTGGATGGACCATTGTGACACGTAGGGTTTTCCCGGGCTGATTTTGGGAAGAATATCGCCAGGCCTTTCTTCCTAGTCTGTCTTAGTTCAGAAACTCTGCTAAAACCTGTTCAGGATCACAACAACACACCAGTCTCCACTGACAGACAGATGAGGGTACTGTCAATCCTGGGACCAGTCTCAGGAGGGGCACTCAATAAAATGGGCCAAACCACATTCAACGTCAGCTAGCACACGCTGTGGTTCTACTTCCAGTCTACAGACTCGGGTGTGCAAAACAACGCGTGCCACTCCCGTTGTTTGTCTGTCATTACGTCTCAATCTCCCATTCTGCCTGCTGGCAGGAAAGTTGACCTGGCTGATCCCAGGTTCACAATGTCATCTGCGGTGTCATCTTGATCTGTTCAGTCTATGGAGGGCTACCTGCTTCTCCCTGATATTGGCCCAGGTGGGGAGGGGTCCACATGGCACTGAACTGGGGGGCAAACGTCAGGTCTTTAGATATTCTCTCTTCGTTCACCGGATGTCCAGTTTTATCTTGCATTTGAGCATGGCCACTGTTCAACACTGACGTTCACCGACGTTTCCGTTTTTCTACCTGGTCTCAGTGCAAAAACCAGTTGCCTTCAAGTCTGCTCCACCTCATGGCAGCTCCATGCGTGTCAGAGGAGAACTTTGCTTCACACGGTTTTCAATGGCTGGTTTTTCGGAAGTAGAGTGCCAGGCCTTTCTTCCAAGGCACCTCTGGGTGGATTCAAACCTCCAGCCTTCCAGTTAGCAGCGGAATACATTAACCCTTTGCTCCACCCAGCGACCCTGAGTGCACATTTTTGCCATTTTTGCTGCTCCAGCCATCCCCTTCTGCATGATTCTAGGCACGTCAGGGTCAGCCTCAGTTCTCGCTCAGCTAACCGCAGTAACCTCCCGGGAACTAGGCAAAAATCCCACTGCACTGAAGGCCTTAGGAGGCTGGAGGGTGGGGTGGAGTGTTTCTCAGGCCCTCCCCGTGCCTGGCCTCACGTGCTAATTCTGTTCTGCTTCTGTCTTATCCTGCTGGCAAATGGCAGGAGAGACCGTGGCATCAGTCAGCAAACAGAAAGAGCTAAGCAGCCAGAGCCTTCATCAGGACTCATCACTGCTCAGCACGGTACCCCAAGCTTCCTGCCTCCCAACCACTCTGCCTTCTCACAGCACGGAGCAACTGGCTGACAGTGCCTCTGCTGGCTTTGCCTGGGCTCCTTATGTTGTTGTTGCTTCTGACACGTCATTAGGAAAGACCAACCGCTAGAAAAGGACATCATGGTTGGTAAAGGAGAGGGTCAGTGAAAATGAGGGAGACCCTCCATTAGATGGACTGACACAATGGCCTCAACAGCGGACTCAGACATACCAGTGATCTTAAAGATGGCACAGGAATGGGCAGCGTTTTGTTCTGTCTCCACGAGGCAGAGCCAGCGCAGCAGCAGCTAACAGCAACAACGCTCTTTGTGTGTTTATCCTCCACCCTTCCTGGTGATTTGGGTGCATTCGTTAAATTCCCTTTTCTGTCTAAATCAAATTGAGGTGTTCTCTGTTGCTGGCAACTTGAAGGGTTTGTGAGGGATTGGCCTCAGCACTGTGCAGAACTCCCATAGACCGTCAGGGCCTTAGGGTCAACCCTGGGGTCAGAGGAACTTTCTCGAAAGCCTGTCAGGGTGTGTAGTGGCGTGACTTGGATTTTGCCTTCTGGGTTCCAGGGGGAGAAGCACATGGCCTTCGCCTTCATGAAACAGACATAAAATAGAATCAATAAAACAAAGCCTGGGCCAAATGCTGCTGTTTTCTGGAGCTGTTTCCGTATTAGAAGGTTGATTTCTTCATTCTGTCGGTCTCATTTCTTTCTGCAGGACCTAAGCTGTCAGCGTCGGCTGACGACTTTGGAGCTAAAATCCCTTATACCGCACAGTGGGGGGGTGAAGCCCTTTTGACTTTTTAACACACCCCAGACTCCATTTTCTTACCAGATGGAGTTCACAGCTAAGAGATTTGGTAAATTGGGTTTCCAGTGGTTCAAACCTCATTGTGACTATTGGGGGAATTTATTTGCTTTTGAATAAGAGGTTTTTTTTTTACTCCAATTTTGAAAATTTCTTTCAAGAGTTACTGCAGTAAATCTACACTATTGATTTAGCGAGCGGTGGTTCTTGGGTGCTCTCTGGAGTCACTGAGGTGTTTAAATTCCTCTTTATGACTTCAGCAATATCACAAGCCCCATATAGGCTGGCATGGGGGCTAGTTGTCCCCCCTTCCCAGGCAAAGTCTTAGCAGAGATTTTAGTCTGCTCAGGGATGTTGGGAGGGCACGGAGGACAGACAGAACTGCACTGTCTGCTTTTCTTGGTCCCCATCCTCCACGGTAACGTGCACTATGGTGTCACGTCCAACAGAGATGGATACCAGTAAACCCGTTTCAGCGCGTCTGAGTGAATCCCAGTCCACGACGAAAGGCTGAGAATCAGCATCTCAGGGATGGCTGTTCTTAGTGAGTGCCTGGCCAGCCTCAGGGGCACGTCTTACAGTTGGTATTAGGCCTGCCAGTTGCTGTGGTAACCCCATGTGTGTCAGAGTAGAACTGTGCTCCATAGACTGGTTTTTCAGAATCAGAATGCCGGGCCTTTCTTCCGAGGTACCTCTGGGTGGACTCGAACCTCCAACCCCTCGGTCAGCAGCCAAGCACATTCACCATCTGCACCACCAGGGACTCCTGGCGTTAGGGAGTCATCCCTAAAGCCACTGAGCAGGAACGTGGTGTCAGGTCTTCTAAAGACACCTGAAAGTGTTTCCTCTGTCCTTACATTCCGGGCACAATCATGGGGTGGAGGGAGGTGGGCAAAGGGGGAAGAGGACCCGTCCATTGAGCAAAGTCAGCATCAAGCTCTTTCTCCTGCTCTTTTCCAGAAGCAACAGTCTGTTCAGTGAGGTTGTGCAGATGAACTTTGAGATCGCCAGCTTCAGCAGCCTCTCTGGGACCCAACCCATCACGTGGCAGGTGGAATACCCACAGAGGGGAATCACAGACATCGCTGTGTCTGAGATCTTCATCAGTCAGAAGGACCTGGTGGGCATCGTCCCACTAGCGATGGTAAGACACGTGCTGTTGTGGACAGCCCTGAACTTGGCCGTCTGATCCCATCCTCACTCCTCCTTCCTTTCCCAAGGTGTTTCTTGCGATCGTTTCATGGGGATGTTTACGTTAAGAGTTTCCCATATTCCTTTACCCTGGAAGTTGCTACATTTTATTTGTTGTTGGTGTTAGTTTCTGCTGCGTGGGCTCTGACTCACAGGGGCGCCGTTTACAACAGAATGAAGCGTTGTCTGGCCCTGTGCCATCTTCATGATCCTTGGTATGCTTGAGTCCATTGTTGTGCCCTGTGTATTTTGAGCGCCTTCTATCCTGGGGGGCTCATCTTCCATCGGTATTCATCCGTCAATATTCTGTTGTGATCCACAGGGTTTTCACTGGCTGGTTTTTGGAAGTAGATTGTCAGGCCTTTCTTCCTAGTCTGTCTTAGTCTGGAAGCTCCACTGAAACCTGTCTACCCTGGGTGACCCTGCTGGGATTTGAAATATTGGTGGCACAGCTTCCAGCATCACAGCAACACGCAAGCCATCACAGTAGGGCAAACTGACAGACGGTGGGTGGAGGCTTCATGTAACGTCCTCTAATTCACCCCCTCTTGGTGGGCTGTCTGTTTCCCACCAGGACCCTGAGTGATAACTGAGGGGTAAATGCTCCATGCTCCCTTGAGGTTCTCCTTCACAGAGAACACACTACAATCATCTATGGGCCTTGTCGGATTGGCTTCCTTCCTTCTTTTCCTAGACAACCAAAACTGAAGGGATCTCATTGGGGCACACTGGCTCCATTGTTGGATTTTTCCACCCAGCAGCATTGTGGGGTCACTTCTCTGCACCTTTGCCTGTGCTTGGTTCGGGGAACCAGATCCGTGAGGCTGGGCGTGCATCAGCAGGCCTAGGGTGTCGCTGGGATGCTATTGGACTCACGTGTCAATCAGCAAGTGATGGATGGCTTACCTCCACTTTGGGTCCTTGGGGAAGCGTGCTGGCAATATCCTTCGTGTTGGAGAAGGGAGAGTGCAGGGATTGTAAAGAATTTGAGGGAATCGTTTTTGACAGGGAATGGAGAAGACTGTTTTTAAAGAGACAAGGAAAAAATGATGTTTTATTGTTTTTCAGAAACATCCTAGCCTGATCTCTAAGCTCCTTTTTCAACTTGGAAGTTTTACATTTGTTAACTCTTGAGAGTATGTTAAGGATGGCTTTGACATTCTAGGGCAGGTGAAACATGTTTACTCAGTTGAAAAGTAACAATATGGGCAGAATAAATGTTTCCTCATCACAGTGGGAGGTTTACTTGGGAATTAAATTAAAAAATGACCCTTCCCTCCAAGTAACGGGCATAAATGTTGGTGGTGTAAAAAGCAACCTATGACTCAGATAAAGCTGTGTTGACTTGATAGTTACGTTTGCAAGGTTACTGACTATCCTAGGCTGGTTTCTCTAGAGAAGTAAAACCTGTGAAGCATATACATATGGGCAGGCAGGGCATTCATCTCAAGGAAATGGCCCATACAGTGGTAGAGGCTGACAAACCCAAGATCAGCACGTCAGACAGCAGGCCAATGGCTCACAGGCTGTGGAGGCTGAGGAATCCCCAAATCAGCAGGCCATACGGCAGGCAGCTGGCTCAAGTCCCAAGAACGGGAGGTCAGATGATGACGAGTTGGATGCAGGATCCAGAGCAAGCAAACAAGCTTTGCCAGAATGTCCATATATATACTGGATGCAGGCCACACCCCTGAGGAAACACCCCTTACAACTGATTGGCTGATCACATCAGGTCACATCATGAAGGATGACTACATCATTACACAGCTGTCAAATTACATCATTACATAACTGCCAAACCACTGAGAATCATGGCCCAGCCAAGTTGACACACAACCTTACCATCACACTGGCTAATTGTCCAATAAACGGATCACCTGCTCCACTGCCTGGCACAAAGCGATTGTTCAGCAAGTATTAGTAATTATTGTTGTCACTTGCCGTATTATCATCATCATATCTGATCTTTGGTTGTCGCCATTCAGGGACTCCTCCATTAGAGTGTTGTACTGTCCTTGCGTGCCGCCAAGTCGATTCTGACTCATAGCGACTCCACGTGACAGAGCAGAACTGCCCCCATAGGGTTTCATAGGCTGTAATCTTCACAGGAGCAGATTGCCAGGTCTTTCTCTCACAGAGCCACTGGTGGGTTTGAACCATCAACATCTCAGTTAGCAGCTGAGCACTTAACCATTGGGCCACCAGGGCTCCTTTACCATTAGAGTAGGGACCACTGTTTCAGTAGCATCTAGAACAATTATGGCACACAGTAGGTGCTTAATAAGGAGCTGTTGAATGAGTGAGTGAATGAAGGACCACCAGATCTGTCTCCCCCACCCAAGTATAAGCTCCTTGAAGTCAGTGACTCTTGTCTTTTTCGTCATTTGATTGGTGATGCACAGCACAGCTCCTGACTAATGGGAGATTGCTGTATGTTTTGCCTAAATTAACCCAGCTTAAAGGAAGATTTATTATTATTATTGTTTAGAATATGATTAGCAGTGCCAAGGCATCATTAAAAATTGTCAGCCTTTATTCTCCAGCCCCATAATTATGTTATCATTTGAACATGCTAGAGCATCGATCTATGAATGAATTTAAATTAATTGTAAGTAAATTGTCACAAGGGGGAAAAGGAAATCTTTTGGAAGAAAAAAAAGTGGAGAAGTTGTGTCTGTGTGGATGTAATGACCACTCTGGAGTCATTTCAATCTCCCTTACAAATATTGTGTGTATTTAGGTCTCCTTCACAGCAGTACTCATCCATTTTTCAAATGAGAATAGAGTTCAAGTGCCACACAAGGGCTTTTGTTAATAGTCAAGAATTAAAAAGTAAGTTGTGGGCTAAGGCAGGATGCTGATCACTCTATTTCAATGGCTCTCAAAATACCTACGTGCTGTTGAATCGATTTCGACGCATAGAAACCCCATGTGACAGAGTGGAACGGCTCCGTAGGGTTTCCTAGGCTGTAATTTTTACGGGAGCAGATCGCCAGGTCTTTCTCCCTCGGAGTCACTGAGTGGGTTTGAACCACCAACCTTTCCGTTAACCATCGTGCCACCAGGGATTCTTAATCTCCTGGAAAACCCATTGCCTTCAAGTCAATTCTGATTCATAACGACCCTATAGGACAGATTAGCACTGCCCCGTACGGTTTCTAAGGAGCAGCTGGTGGATTTAAACTGCCGACCTTCTGGTTAGCAGCTGAGCTGTTAACCGCTACACCACCAGGGCTCGTAACACAGTGTCTGATCCAGCAAGTTGGGGGTGGGGCCTGAGAATGCGCATCGCTAACTAGCTCCTAGATGTTGTCCATGCTGCTGGTCCGGGGGCCACACTGCGGGAACTTCTGCCTTAGATCAGAGGTCTGATCCCCTAGTTGCCTGTTAGAATCACCCGGGGTGAGGGCAGGGGGTCTTGGCCACATTGCAAACCAACTAAATCAACGTCATTAGGTCCGAGGTTAGTGTTCAGCACTGCTCAGGCGATTCAGATGTGTACCCAGGGCTGAGGACTTATCTTCTCACTGGTAGTCAAGGAGGGCCTCCGTGAGGAGGTGACCATTGAGCAGAGACATGGATGAAGCGGGGAGAAAATGAACACTGACTGCTCCCGCGCCATCCCTGTGATGGGTTGTGGATCAGACCATTGTGATCCCTAGGGTTTTCATTGGCCAATTTTCAGAAGTAGATCATCAGGTCTTTCTTCCTAATCTTAGTCTAGACGCTAGGCTGAAAACTGTTCAGCATCACAGCAACACACAAGCCTCCACTGACAGACGGGTGGTGGCTGCGCATGAAGTGCCTTGGCCGGGAATCAAGTTCAGGTCTCCCGCGTGGAGGGCGAGAATTCTACCACTGAACCACTCTGGCAGAGCCTCACGTGAGTGTCATTGGTGACTTGAGTGACAGCGTCCCTTTCATTCTCGCGTCGTCTGAAGGGGCCTTGAAGAGGCAGGATTGATTAGAAAGCAAGAATCCAAGCAGTCCTCGTTCCTCTGCCAAGTGTTATCACCAGGCAGCCGTCCCGGCCCCAGCGGTCCTCGTTTTTACTGAAAAACACCAGCCAGTGTGGGTGTAGGGGTCACCACCACAGACAATAAGTGATGGAGTGACTCAGAGCAAGTATTTTAAAGCACTTGCTGTAACGGACCCAAAATTCACTTACAGTTGTGTTGCTGGTATGATCTCAGATACATCCTTCCATAATGCTAAGATATTGTCAACAACCAACTTTCTAAGATCCTGCATTGTGCCATATAATGGGGGAGGAGGAGGAACTTTTCTGAATGCTTACAGAATCCCTGCTGTGCTCAAATGCAGACATCATCAGAGCCCAAGTCCCTGCATACCAAAAATTCTTGAAAGTAAAAATGAATGAGAATTGTTAATGGAATTTCATTTTCAGGAACCTTAGGTGGGTGCAGATTTGAATGAGAATTAATCTTGGTATTTTGCTTTATAAATTAATATGAGAATGGCTGGATGAAATGCTGATTTTTTTTCCTTTTTACCTCCATCTGGGTTTTGTCATGCAGTGTAAAAAGGTCAAAATCAGCACATTCATTTATTTTATTGAAAAGTGTTTCTTTTGCCTCTCAAACACACATGTGGGAAAGTCCATGTTCCCTTTGAGGGGCCACCTGCCACTGGGTTCCACGTGAGCCCCTGGAAACAGATCTCCATTAACTAACAGCAGCCTTTGCAGCAAGGGTCTACCCTTCCAGGGTTACAGCGGAAAATTAAAGTGTCCCCAGCTCTTTGCAAGTCTTGTTTCTGAATCTAAAGAGGACTTCTGGGCAGTAGGGCACCTGGGTGGGTATCATTCACAAAGTGGACGGCCACCTTGCCACCTCCTCACGGCAAACCCTTCCCACTGGAGTCTGGGTGGGGTTCCCTGTTGCCCAGAAGCAGAGTTGATGGTGAGGAGAGGTGTGTGGGAGAGACATCTTAAAAATGAGACAGCTAGAATGGTTTGGAAAGGTCGCAATAACAAGTATGCCTTAGAGTGTGACTCCAGCCTCTTAGCTGGTCTCCCAGCTTCATGAGCGGCTATAAGTAAGGGGAGTGATGTCAGACAAACCTGACTTCAGGCCCCATGTCTGCTGCTTACTAGCTGTGTGATCTCAGGTGAGTGACTTCACCCCCTCTGAGCCTCGGTTTTCTCATCTGTGAAGTGGAAGAAGTAACACCTGTTTGCCTGCGAATTGTGGCAGAGCCGCGATGCTGAGGACAAGGGTACAAAGTGCTGCTCATTCTGCGTTCAGAGAGCCCCGGGAGCGGGTCCTGATGTCCCCTAGACCCCCCCCCCCGCCGTCCCCCCCCGCCGCCCCCCCCCCGCCGTCCCCCTCCCCCCCCGCCGTCCCCCAGCTCGGTCGATGGCGACACCATTCTGCCTGTCCAAGGAGATCTGAGCTCTCCGTGCAGGATCCCTCTCATCCACTTTCTCTGGATTTTCCAGAAGGATTGCTAGAACGTCTCCCCACACTCTGCAATCCCCAGGAACAACAGGAGTAAACATTTTCTCACCTCCCATGTGGGAGACCAGAGTTCAATTCCAGGCCAATGCACTTCATACGCAGCCAGCACCCATCTGTCGGTGGAGGCCTGCGTGTTGCTGTGATGCTAGCAGGTTTCAGCAGAGCTTCCAGAGTAAGGACTGGGAAGAAAGGCCTGGCGATCTACTTCCAAAAATCAGCCAGTGAAAACCCTATGGGTCACAATGGTCTGATCTGCAGCTGATCTCGGGGATGGCGCAGGACTGGGCAGCGTTCTGCTCCGTTACGCACGCGGTCGCCATGAGTCGGGGGCGACTGGATGGCAGCTAACAACACCACCACATGCTAGCCCCACGCGAAGTATCTCGCATACGGTTTCTCCTTCAGTCATCTTGAAAGCTCCGTCAGGCAGGTGTTAGTGCTCCCACTTCGCAGATGAGAAAACCGAGGATCAGAGGGGTGAAGTCACTCACCCTAGATCACAGACGTGGGGTCTGAACTCGGGTCTGTCTGACATCACTCTCCTTCCCTGTGGCCACTCATGAAGCTGGGACACCAGCTAAGAGGCTGGAGCTGTGTTCTCAGGCATACTTTTTATTGCAACCTTTTCAAAACCATTCTAGTCATCTCCATTTTAAGGAGCCTCCCCTGTGCCCCTTTCCCCACCACACAAGCCTACTTCTGGTAAACATGGCAGGTACACCGCGGCCTCCCCTGCTGCAGACACCGCAGTCAGACCCCACAGCTGGTAGAGGAGAAGTTCCGGGAACAGAGCATTGCCAAGTTCACCGGAATATCTGCCTTTCTGTGACCTGATTTCTCCACAGCTTCTGTGTCTCGGTAGGTGTGCTGGGAACTTCAGATCAGTGAAAGAAAACGTCACCCCTGATCTTGGGGCTGCTTTTCACTGAGATTATGTACAAAACAATTGTTTTATAGAGGGACACCAGAGGAACATAAGAATGTCTCCATTCTCTGCAAAACTTCTAGGAGCTTCCAGCTCCACGCGGGGGGCCTGATTTTGTGTATTTTCTTCTTGGTTCTGCTTAGAGGTGGGATCAAGAACTGGGCTTGATTCTGTGGGTGGCTGAAGGCAAAACAGTAAGAGTCGTAACCCGCCCCCCCGCTGATGTCTGCTCAACGTTCTAGAGTTTATAAAACGCCGTCACATACAGGGTCTCATTTGATGTCTGTCATTGCCAGCCATGGGAAATCCTCTTTAGAAGCAAACGTCACCAGGACCCCCTGAAAACGTGGCTGTTTAAGCCTGGGGAAGCTAACGGGAGAGAGTCAAACTAGCAAGAACTTGTGATCCTCGGAGCTGCGCTGGTTTGGGGCTCTGGGAAACGAAAGCTTGCTGACTCTCAATTAGTCTCCCGCCCAGGGCGATCATTAACATTTACTGAGCTGGCCTGCGCTAAATGCTTCATGTGCATGACTTCATTTAATCCGCACTTCAGTGGCCTCAGAGGTGTCGAGCCTGCCTTGTTTTCATTTCATGGGTGGGAGCCTGAAGCCTGTGGGCATAGCTCACCTGGCAGTGGCCATATGCAGCCAGGCGGGGTGGAGACAGGGCTTAAACTCGGATCCACCTGACTGCAGCGTGTCCACGTTCCTCCCCACCACAGCTTGGGTGGGTGCTGCGGTGAAGCCTTTGAGAGGCAGAACTTGACGGGACTGCCTTGTTTGTCCGGCTCTCGCTGGTTTTCCACCTTGGACGGGGTGGCGTCTCACTGCTTTTCGGTCGCTGGCTATTGGTGGAAACGAAGTGAGTTCTCCTTCCTTGACTTTCCGCTTCCTTTTGCAGGAATCTGTAGAAGGTCATCAGAGAGGGAAAACTAAAAGTGTTTGCCACTAACTCGGGCGGTAGAGACGTGGTGAGACCGCACCCCGTCCAAGGCGGGAACTGGCGAGACCCGGGAAGATAAGGCAGTCCCGTGGAGTTCCGGCTCTCACAGGTTTCGCTGTATCATCTCCCCCTTTTGGAGAGGAGGGAGCTGCAGCATAGAAAGGTTATGCAATTTCCCAAGGACACACAGCTCATGAGTGGATTTGGGCCGGTGGGCTGGCTCCCAGTTTGGACCGTCACCCCCTCCACTCTCCTCCTGCAGCACGAGAGGCCGAGCGAGGAGTGGCTGGAGAACATTCCGTGCTCGGGGCCCCAGGGCTGCCCACCCCCCATTACCGCAGTCACCTCCCCTTGGCCTCAGAGAGCTCTTCTTCCCTGAATTTGTTGGGAAAGCCATGAAGACCACAGACTCGGTCCCTTCCTGGAAGCCAGCGACAGGAGGCTTTCCGCCAGGTTTTCGTTTGTCCACCATGTCAGCAGCTCCAGGTGGGACGAGGGATTCCTGGGACCCGATTGCTGCTCGCGCGTCTCGCGCGTCTCGAAATTAAATCTGCAGAGCTGGGCTGAGGCCGAAGACACCGGAAAATTTCTCTGCTGATTTGCAAAAGGTTTGCATTAATCTGGGAGATCATCCCGGGGGCAGCCAGGGCGCTCTGGCTGCGGCTGTCTGGTGCACCCTTTTCTGTTGATGTGGCCCCTCACATTCTGCGGGTTCTCCCAGACCCCTGAGCAGACACGCTAGTTAACAATTAAGGAAGAGGTAACGAAACCGCGGCCAGCCAAGGAGCTTATCTCAGGGAACGCCAAGAAACAGCCCAGGAACAGCTGCAATTCGTGTGCTTGGCCGAGAGCACAGGACCCAGCACTTGGTCTCCTAAAAAGCGTGTTATTCAGACACCGTGTCTGCTGGTATAGACAGCCGGCAGATATTTTAAAAACACACCTCAATTTCTTTTATGGTGAAATTTGGGAGGGGCAATAGTGAGTACTTTTAACTGTATGTATTTTGAAATTAAGTTTAAATGGTTGGTAGCAAAGCAAAACAAAACAAAAGCATGTTGTTATGTTTCTGTATCAAGCTGCTTTTACCTACCTTTCTTGTTTTCTTCAGTTTTTGATTATTTTATTATTATTATTCTGTTATCAGTTTGCGTGTTTTTTTTCCAAATTGGCCTCACACAGAGATGTTAGAGCAATGGATAGTTGAATTTGAGCCAAGACTCACAGTAGTAATTAATTTAAATCTGAAATGTTAAGGAGATTTAGATGCTCAAAATCATTAGTCAACAGCAAATAAAAATTTAAGCCACAATGAAATCCTACTCACTGGAAGGGTGAAAATGGAAAAGACAGACAAAACTAAGTATTGGTAAGGATGTGGAGAAACCAGAACCCATGTACGCTGCTGGTGGGAATATAAAATGACAAACAGTTGTTGGAAAACAATCTGGCAATTTCTTAATATGTTAAATGTGTACTTATTGTACAACCCAGCATTTATAGCCTTAGGTCTCCAGGAGAAATGAAAGTATCTGTCCACACAGGGGCATGTGCACAAATGTTCATAGTGACATCATTCACCCAGCCAATCCAAATGTCTCCTGGCTGCTGAACAGATGAACAATTGTATAGCCAGACAATCGAGTGTTACTCAGCAGTGAAAAGGAACGAACTCTTTATACACCAAACAACAGGGATGAATGAAGCCAGGCGTAAGAGATGACATACAGTATGATTCCATTTATGTGAAATTTCTAGAAAAGGTGAAACCATAGAGATACAAAGCAGATCAGTGATTGCCTGGGGCTGGAGCAGAAATGAACTGAGAATGGCACAAGGGAACTTTTTGAGATGATAAAAATATATTATGTTTTGGGGTGATAGAATATATTAGAAATATATACCTACTCCTCACTTATCCACATGGTTGAGTTCCAAACAGCAGGTAGTTATGTGAAAATAGGTGTTATGTGAAAATGGAGGATAACCATATCAGATCACAAAATGGAGGATGACTACATCATTACATCACTGCCAAACTATATCATTACATAACTGTCAAACCAGTGAGAATCACGGCCCAGCCAAGTTAGCACATAACCTTAATTACCATCACAGCCAGCATTACTTTCGCCTCCCAAGTAGGTGATCATTACTGCCAGACATAGGACGTTAATGTGCAAAATAGTCAGATAGTAGATTTTTACTATTGTCTTAAATGTGAAATGTCAGATAACAGAGATAGTCGATAAGTAAGGAGTGTTGTTGTTGTTGTTAGATGCCACTGAGTTGGTTTCGACCCACAGCAACCCTATGCGCCACAGAACGAAACACGGCCGGTCGTGCGCCATGCTCACAATCATTGTTATGCTTGAGCCCATTATTGCAACCACTGTGTCAGTCCATCTCGTTGAGGGTCTTCGTCTTTTTCACTCACCCTCTACTTTATTAAGCATGATGTCCTTCTCCAGGGACTGGTCCCTCCTGACAACATGTCCAAAGTATGTGAGATGTAGTCTCACCATCCTCGCTTCTAAGGAGCATTCTGGTCGTACTTCTTCCAAGACAGATTTGTTTGTTCTTTTGGCAGTCCATGGTATAGTCAATATTCTTCGCCAACACCACAATTTAAAGGCGTAAATTCTTCTTCAGTCTTCCTTATTCATTGTCCAGCTTTCGCATGCGTATGATGCAACTGAAAATACCATGGCTTGGGTCAGGCGCACCTTAGTCTTCAAGGCGACATCCTTGCTTTTCAACACTCTAAAGAGGTTTTTTGCAGCAGATTTGGCCAGTGCAATGCATCTTCTGATTTCTTGACTGCTGCTTCCATGGGTATTGATTGTGGATCCAAGTAAAATGAAATCCTTGACAACTTCAGTCTTTTCTCTGTTTTTCATGATGTTGCTTATTGGTCCGGTTGTGAGGATTTTTGTTTTCTTTATGTTGAGGTGTAATCCATACTGAAGGCTGTGGTCTTTGATCTTCATCAGTAAGTGCTTCAAGTCCTCTTCACTTTCAGCAAGCAAGGTTGTGTCATCTGCATAACACAAGTTGTTAATGAGTCTTCCTCCAATCCTGATGCCCCGTTCTTCTTCATATAGTCCAGCTTCTCGGATTATTTGCTCAGCATACAGATTGAATAGGTATGGTGAAAGGATGCAACCCTGACGCACACCTTTCCTGACTTTAAACCACGCAATATCCCCTTGTTCTGTGTGAACAACTGCCTCTTGATCTATGTACAGGTTCCTTATGAGTACAGTCAAGTGTTCTGGAATTCCCATTCTTTGCAATGTTATCCATAATTTCTTATGATTCACACAGTCAAATTCCTTAGCATAGTCAATAAAACACAAGTAAACATCTTTCTGGTATTCTCTGCTTTCAGCCAGGATCCATCTGACATCAGCAGTGATATATCCCTGGTTCCACGTCCTCTTCTGAATCCAGCCCGAATTTCTGGCAGTTCCCTATTGATACACTGCTGCAGCCACTTTTGAATGATCTTCAGAAAATTTTACTTGTGTGTGATATTAATGATATTGTTCAACAATTTCTGCACTTGGTTGGATCACCTTTCTTGGGAATAGGCATAAATGTGGATCTCTTCCAGTCGGTTGGCCAAGTAGCTGTCTTCCAAATTACTTGGCGTAGACGAGTGAGCACTTCCAGTGCTGCATCCGTAAGGAGCAGATTTTTCTAAAACTAGATCGTGGTAAAGGTTTCATAACTAAAAAAGTTACTAAAACTCATCCAACTATATACACTTAAAATGGTTAAATTTTACAGTACGTATATTATACCTCAGTAGAGCTCAGAGCAGTCAACAGCATCAAGGGAATAAACTCTAATAATAAACTCTACCTCTGCTCAGGTGTGGGGGCTGCAGCTTGTTTTTGTTAAAAAAAAGTCAGAAAGGTGAAATGTGTTTGTTCTGATGCTATGTGTTGCTAGTCTCTGCCACTAGAGGGTAGTATCACCCATTGTTTACGTGGCAGACACTCAGCTTTACATCGACAATTATGGTCAAGTAGGATTCACGAAGAGAGCTCTGCTGGCGCGGTGGGTAAAGCGCTCGGCTGCACAGCAAAAGGTTCATGCTTGAACCCACCAGCCGCTCCACAGGAGAGAGATGTGGCAGTCTGCTTCCATAAAGATTACAGCCTTGGCAACCCTATGGGGCAGTTCTACTGCCTGTCCTGTAGGTCGCTCTGGGTCGGAATCGACTTGACAGCAGTGGGTTTTAGGATTCGTGGTGTGTTTTTACAGTTGTGGACATGTAACACTGAAGGGAAAATGAGTCCTATATGCCCGGGGGCAGATGACCCAGTAAGCAAGGTAAGCATGGTCTTACTTGTGCTTACTTACTAATCTGTAGTGGACAATTCCATGTGTTTTTCACCACATCTGGGGTAGCCCCCAGATGCTGAATGGACTCTGCCCTGGCAGGGCCCCCGACACCCATTGGAGAGTGCCTGGGAACGTGGACGCGTGGTCGTGCCCATGGAGTGGCTGGGTAGGCCATGGCACTGTGGATCCCCCCAGCCTGTGACAGGCCCCCCCAACCAGATCCTGCCTGTACCCACTCTGCTGTGCAAGGTGAGAGGTAGATCACCAAAGTGGGCCGCCTGGGTTCTTTTTTGTTGTTGGCTGGCATGGAGCAAGGACAGAACCACCACTGCTATTCGTTCATTCATTCATTCATTCCTTCACCTCCCCCGACAAACTGTGGAGCAGCCCCTGCTGCCCGCACCCATCATGGTTCCGTCCTGTTCCTGATCCTAGTGTCCGACCACCAGTTCCATGAGACACCCACGATCCTTCTCATAAATTCCCTTTTTGCTTTAATTATTCAGGTTAGTTTCTGTGCTCACAACCCCAAATCTGCACTTGATGAAAGCTCTCTAGGGTGATTTTATGGCCACCAAGAAAGCCCACCTCCAGCACTCTCTCCCCTGGTAGCCCATGGCTACTGCTGCAGAGACCACCGCTGGTAACTCCTCCCTCTGCATTATGCTTTTCCCTCTCACTGAGGTTCTCTTTGAAATGCTAGGGCCCCTGGAAGGATCTGCCCATTTCGTTCAGCTCGTCAGATTTAGATGTGAGCATGTTTTCTGGAAAACACACTGTTAATGAGTGGACTCCAACAGAGAATAAGAGAAAGGAGGAAGCCAAAGACTCAAAGAAGAAACTAGTCTACAGGACAAATAGTCTACACAAACCCACAGCTTCAACTGCCCTGAGACCAGAACTAGATGGTGCCCAGCTACCACTACCAACTGTTCTGATCAGGGCCACAATAGACAGACCCTGATAGAATGGGAGAAAAATGTGGAACAGAACCTCAAATTCCTTATTAAAAAAACAAAAACAAAAACAGATCTACTGCACTCATTAAGACTGGAGGACTCCTCAAGCTATTGCCCTGAGATGCTCTTCAAACCTTGAATGAAACTAACCTTTGAGGTCACCTTGTAGTTAAATAACAAATTGGCTCAAAAAATAATGAATATCACCCATAAGTACAGTGCTCTTTTAAAGAATCACCTATGAGATCAAACGGTCAGCAATTACTTTAAAACAAAGATGAGACCATAAGGGGGCACGGAAGCTAGATTAATGGAAATGGAACAACCAGAATGGAAATAATGAGAATTTTCACACTTTGGGAAGAAGGTAACCGATGTCACTGAACAGCTTGCATAGAAATTATTTAGTAGGAACCTAAACTACTGTGTAAACCTTCACCGAAAACACAATAAAATATTATTTTTTTTTTAAAAAAGGCGTGGACCCCAGCATGGTCTCTCACGACTTGTCAGGACTCATCCTGCTGACTCCTGCGAGAGAGAAACCCTGGGATGTCAGTGATGAACACAGCCAAGGGTTGTTTATCACACTTATGCAGAGCAGGATGCATGTCTGCCTGGGCTCTGCTCCATCCGGTGACTCAGGGATTCGACTCACACCATCCTGTGAGCCTGCCATCAAATGGTCCCGTTGGGAGTGAGAACACCAAGAGGGGGCACACTGGACCTTACATGCCTTGCCCAGCAAGGACACGTGTCATTTTCAGCCACATTTCATTGGCTAGAGCTTGTCATATGGCCTCACCTAATTGCAAGGGGTCTGCAAAGTGTCCTCTTCCCTGGGACCCAGAAAAAGAGACGCAGCTATGCATGAACCCAGGAAGTGTCTCAACACTGGGTGTGTGCTTTTGATAAGAAAGGATTCTAAAGGGCAGAGGAACAAAGGGACCACAGGCCACTATTGCCTCCCTCATAGGATTTCGAGAGCAGGCTCTGCCCTCAGGACCGACCTTGGAAACACCCATGATTCATAGCAACAAATTCTCATTATTCATGGTGGTTATAGTCTATAAACGGGAGCCCTGGTGGCACAGTGGTTAAGTGCTTGGCTGCTAACTGAAAGGCTGGTGGTTCAAACCCACCAGCTGCTCCGTGGGAGAAAGATTTGGCAGTCTGCTTCTGTGAAGATGTATAGCCTTCTAAACCCTATGAGGTAGTTCTACCCCTGTTCTGTAGGGTTGCTGTCAGTTGGAATCGACATGATGGCAATGGGTGGTTTTTTTTTTTTTTTTGTTTGAGCTACTGCTCCAGAAGAAATACAAGATTAGGTTCCTGCGAGCCTCTAGTCACAACATTGTCAACAACTGATCAATCCATAACCTTGTTTTATGTGTGTTTCTGTTTAAAGTCACCTTATTAAATATATATTGCTGATTCATTAATACTGAACTCATAACCAACAGCACTATAACGCCAGCCTGAAAAAAGCTGATCTAACACACACATTTGCTCCGTAAGGCACATCACAGCCTTCTTGCGCTCGGGAACGTTAGACAGCACTTCAGCACCAGGAAGGCAGAGCATTGCCTTCTTCAACCTCAGCCCGGAGCCATGTGTGTTGGGCGACTCAAAGTTTTTGCTGTTCTGTGCGTACTCGTGGGGGAAGCTGCTGCAAATGCTTCTTTAAAGTGTTAAGAAGCAAAGATGTCACCTTGAGGACTAAGGTGCCCCTGACCCACGCCATGGTGTTTTCAGTCGCCTCCTATGCATTTGAAAGCTGGACAATGAATAAGGAAGACCGAAGAAGAACTGATGCCTTTGAATTATGGTGTTGGTGAAGAATACTGAATATACCATAGACTGCCGGAAGAATGAATAATTCTGTCCTGGAAGAAGTACAGCCAGAAGCAAGGATGGTAAGACTTTGTCTTAGGTACTTTGGACATGTTAGCAGGAGGGACCAGTCCCTGGAGGACATCATGCTTAGTAAAGTAGAGGGTCAGCGAAAAGAGGAAGACCCTCAATGAGATGGATTGACACAGTGGCTGCAACAATGGGCTCAAGCATCACAACGATCGTGAGGATGGCGCAGGACCGGGCAGTGTTTCGTTCTGTTGTACATGGGGTCGCTAGGAGTCGGAGCCGACTCCACAGCACTAACAACAGCATGCATGTCGGCGAAGGGCCACAAAAGCACTGCGAGTATTCATCTTGAGATCACAGATACATTTTAACAAATAGGCAGATTTGCAAAGTGGAATCTGCAGATTCTGAGGGTCAACTGTATACACTTCAATG
The DNA here is from genome assembly GCA_030035585.1 of Dugong dugon. Lineage (NCBI taxonomy): Eukaryota > Metazoa > Chordata > Mammalia > Sirenia > Dugongidae > Dugong > Dugong dugon. The sequence goes on along the minus strand of CM057476.1, from coordinate 3,171,104 downwards.
ATGCAGAAGTATTGAAAACCGTGGAAAAGGCTGCAGCTTTGGAAAAATAAACTACGTATTTCTCAACTGCCTCCTTTCTTGGCAGGTTTGCAAAAAATGCGACATTTCTCAGGGAAGTTGTTGCCAGGTATTCTATGTGCCCCCCCAAAGAACACTCTGCTTAATAATTTAGCCTCAGTGCTGGCCCTGCTGGGGACTTGTGCCTTCTTAAATTGAATTGCTTTCTTGTTTTAAATGCGGGTTTTGGAATAGAATCTCCATCTTGTATTAGAGGCAAATTGACAGATAAGTAAAGTTTGCCTCCTGCACCCCAGTTTGCACAGTGGGTAAATTGGAGGTAAATGAGGTGGGATTTGGGTTTCCCTGTAGTCACCGAGCTGTGAATGATTGGGCTGTTGCTGTGAGTCCAGCTTGCGGAGCTGTTAGCATATGTCCTCAGGGAAGTGGGGGGAGCTTTGCTCAGTACCATTTGAGACAAGCTGCAGCTCCTCAGGATTGATCTGTTAAATGGTTTACTACCAGAGTCTGTGTTTCTCTGGCGGTAACTGCTGGCAAAACTTGGAGCTGCAATAGGGAGGAGGAATGAGGCTTGTTTTAACTCCATGTGACTAATGTGGCTAGCACTGTCCTCTGCAAAGTAAAAGCCATGTGGCCGGACCCCGACAGGGCATTTTCAGGAAGTCATCTACATCCTGTATTCTGACCCTCCAGATGCCCCCAGGAGACCCGTGAAGGCCCTTGTAAGAATCTCCTTGAAAAGGTTTATCATCGTTAGTTGCTATCAAGTCAGCTCTGACTCACAGTGACCTTACGGACGACAGAAGGAGACGTTGCCCGGTCCTGCGCCATCTTCATGATCACGGCTATGTCGGAAGCCATTGTTGGGGCTATTGTGCGGGTTTCCCTCATTTTCACTGACCCTCTGTTGTACCAAACGCGATGTCCTTTTCCACCCATTGGTCTTTCCTGATGACGTGTCCAAAGTAAGCAAGCCGAAGTCTCAGGCCATCCTCACGTACAAGGAGCATTCTGGTTGTATTTCTTCTCAGGCTGATTTGTTCATTCTTCTGGAAGTCGACGGTATAGTCAACATTCTTCAGCAACACCACAGTTTAAATGCGTCTTCCTTATTCATTGTCCAGCTTTTGCTTGCATATGAGGTGATTGAAAACACCGTGGCTTGGGTCAGGCGCACCTTAGTCCTCAAAGTGATGTCTTCACTCTTTAGAACTTTAAAGAGGTCTCTTGCAGTGGGTTTGCCCAGTGGAGGGAGACAGCGTTGCCCCAGAACTGAAATAAAATGACCAGCCGTTGACCAGGGCTGTGGAGAGCACAAAAGCAGGACCCAGGTGTGGGCAGTGCTGGGGAGTGGACCTTGCAGTTTTAAATGGCTTGGTCAGGGGAGGCCACACTGGGGAGGTGGCGTTTGAACAAAGACTCAAGGAGGTGAGGAAGGAGTCCTAGGGGTATCAGGAGGAAAGGCATTCCAGGCCAAAGGATCAGCGTCTGGAAAGACTCCGGCATGTTGGAGCACAACAGAGCAGCCGGGGGGGCTGGAAGGCCCGACTGAGGGGGAGAAAAGTAAGGGAGGGAATCAAAGGGGGCTCAGGGGGTTCCCTGAGTGGGAGGGCAACCAGGCAAGGGCAAAACAGAGGTGCGGGGGGGCGGGGGTCTCGCTCTCATCTGCGGTGTGGAGAGTGGACTGTCTTGCGATATGTGTGTCCAGCCACACACTGCACAGAGACAGGTCCTTTCTGTGTCCTTCTCCTGCACATCACAGGGCTTTCTTCCTGGCTGTCGGCGGGGTCCCTGCCAGGAGTGGGCGGCGCAGACCGTAGACGGGTCCTGCCCTGTCTCTGAACCGGGCAGTGGAGCAGGGCAGCCTCCTGGCGTTCGCTGATCCCTGCTCACAACCCTGGAGACTGGAGGCCCAACAAAGAGCTCCTGTGCTGATGGGGCGGTGATGAGGTCACTCACTAAGACGCGGCTCCAACAGCAGCCAGTGAACGGGCCGTAGCTAAGGAGACACGTCCAGGAGCGCTGGGGCTCAGGACACCAGGTCCTCAGCGTCAGGAGACGCAGCGTTCACAGTAGTGGCGGGGGCCAGGGCCCCACACCTGGGTCTGAGGTCGCTTCAGGGATCAGTGGACCTGGGTAGGACACCCGACTGCGGTCAGCATCACCCTCTCCTCAGCCTCTGACCTGGGGCCAATCCTGTCCCAGTGCCTCAGTCGTTCTTTGAAATGGGCACAAGAGCACAACCTCCCGCTGCTGTCTCCCGGGGTTACTGGGAGGGTGAGCTCAGTAGTATTTAGCAAAGTGCTTGGGCCACATGCGGGAAAAGGTACTCATAAACCCACAGGATTATTCTAACTTCATCAGCATGAAGGCGTTAGATAATTCGCCTTAGAGAAGCATCTATACAATTAAGCCAGTTGCCGTAAATTGACCCCGACTCGTGGCGACCCCCTGTGTGTCAGAGCAGAACTGTGCTCCACAGTTTTCAAAGGCTGATTTTTTGGAAGTAGATTGCCAGCCCTTTCTTCTGAGGCACCTCTGGGTGGGCTCCAACCTCCAACCTTTTAGTTAGTAGCCAAGTGCTTAACCATTTGCACCACCAGGGACTCCATCTATGTGATTACTTGGTTTGAAAAAGAAGCTTTTGCAATTCCTCTCCTAGGAGTATGTCCAAAAGAAATGAGAACATACACGCACAGAAGAACCTGTACACCAATGTGTACAGCAGCACCGTAGGCAGAAAGCAGAGACAACCCACATGTCCGTCAGTGGATGAATGGGGAAACAATGTGTGGTCTACCCATACAGTGGAACACGTTCAGCCGTAAAAAGGAATGCAGTACTGATACACGCTACTGCATGGAGGAGCCGTGAAGACATTAGGCTCTGGGAAAGACCAGCCGCTGGAGAGTGCTTGCTGACGGCTACGAGGTTTCTTCTGGGGGTGATGAAAATGTTCTGAAATCGGATTGTGGTGATGGTCGCACAGCTCTGTGAAAACCCTAAAAACCGCTGGATAGTACACTTGACACGGAATTGCGTTGTCTGTGAATCATATCTCAGTGAAGCTTTTGTTTTTTTTAAGGTGCTTTCCTGAGATGGTTAACATATGCATTTGCTTTTCAAAGTCCAGCGGCAGTACCATGAGGGATACGTCTCGCAGTGTGGTGTCTCAGAGCATGCCTGCACCCCTGCCCTGCCTCCCCCACCCACCGCCACACTTAACGCGGTAGATTGTTGGGTGAGTGACTGAAACGCTCCGAGACTCTGTGCCAGCCCCGTGAAGGGGCAGTTACAGTGCCTGCCTTAGGGTCGTTGGTGGAATAAGTCAGTGCACGCAGAGCCCCCCGGAACAGCGCCGGCACTTAGATCCCCAAATCCTCTTGGGCTGTGGGGTGGCTGTGTTGGGGTTGGTATTTTTACTAGAAGGACAGTGCAGATTGGATAGATTCAGGGTCGACTCAGAGGAGCTGTTTCCATAAAGGAGGCAGCTCAGGGTGCAGGTGTCGAGTGTCAGGAGACTAGAGGGTCCCTGTCTGAGTCCTCCGGGCCTCGGTTTCCCCATGTGGTAACACCAACCCTTTGGATCCTGCCATGTTGAAGACCAAATGGGGTGAGCGCCCATGTGAAAGTTCTCCACAAAGGATGAAGCGCATCCACATGAAGTGCTATGACTATCATTGTCGTGTACCCAGGACAGCACTGCTCACCGCCTGTCACAGAGCAGATGCTCAGGAAGGATGAGCTGGTCTGATTATTTATGGCTTCCTGACCAGTGGGTAAGCGACTGTCACTCAGCTCCAACAGGAGTCCCTGGGTGGTACAAATGGTTAACATGCTCAGCTGCTAATCAAAAGGTTGGTGGCTCGAGTCCACCCAGAGGTACCTCGGGAGAAGGTCCTGGTGATCTACTTCCAAAGTATCAGCCACTGAAAGCCCCATGGAGCACAGTTCTGCTCTGACACCCAAGGGGTCTCCATGAGTCAGAATTGACTCCATGACAACTGGTTTGGTTTTTGGATTATTTTGCTCCAGAATGCTGGACTGAAAACAGAACGCTGTTTTCACAAACGGACTTAACTGGTACGACGTTCTGCCGTGCCAAGATTTCTAGGAGGAAGAGCAATGCTACGATACGAGGAGGTGACTGAGCAGAAAGTATAACAAGAGGGTGGGGGTTGTTGTTGGGTGCTGTCGAGTCCATCCTGACTCATAGCGACCCCGTGTGACAGAATAGAACTGCCCCACAGAGTGTTCTTGGCTGTAGTCTTCACGGGAGCAGATCACCAGGTCTTTCTCCTGCTGGGTGGGTTCAAACCACCGGTTAGCAGCCGAGTGCCTAACCATGGCGCCACCAGTGTTCCTTAACAAGATGATCGGGTCTGCTCACCTACTGAGGGAGAAGATGTTTACTCTGTGCTCCCTGTAAACGTTAGGAAGAGAAGGCCTTGTGGCTGCAGACTTGCTCCTCTCCCGGCCCTCCTCCCGGTCTTCGCTGCGCCCTGGAATCCAAAGCGACCGCAAAGAGGAAGTGATGACAAAGGATGACGGAACGTTAGCTCCCCATCAGCTATGCATTTCCCCAGTGGCATTTCCCTGGGCCTTTTTTAGATGAACCCACCAAAAACCAGACTGGCCTCGGGGATGGGTTCATCTGGAGTGTGGTCAGAGAGCAGGTCCAGGCCAGCCCGGTGAGCAGGCTGCCCTTCGGGGCCGTCCAGATCCGGTTGTGTCTGCCCTCTCCCTGAGAGAAGCATCATTAACTGCGCCAGGTGACAGAGCTGGGTGGCTGCACGCTATGGGCTGTTAGAGGGAGAAATCATACTAGCGGTGGAATTTCGAGGGGCCTCCCGACAATGCTGGTGTGTGCGGGGTGTGTTCCTAATCACAGGGTTACGGAAATAGCTGGCTGTGCCTAACAGAGTCAGCTTGCTAATCAGATGGCGCTGCCCCAGGCCTCCTCTGCCAGATCCAGAACCGTCTCCTCAAGCACCCTCCCTAATCAGCACACACAGGCTGCACAGCCCATGGATCATCTTAACTAGGAGGCCTGGAATTGGCAAAATGAAGCGCCATGTGGAGTGATTTTTCTGCGGCTGTAAATCAGCCCGAATTCTCAGTCTCTGCACCAGCCGTCCCTCCCAGAACAGCTCTGTCCTCAGCCTTACTTGACAGAGACACCCTCCCTGCCCCCACCTCACCAGGAGAGAACTGTTCCCAAAACGCAAGCCGCCATCCAACTGGGGCAGTTACCTGCCTCCCGACTCAGCAGCCTGGCCACGCAGTCACCTTCTTGTGGGGGCTGTTGTTGCTGTTGTTGGCTGCTGTCCAGCCAGCCTGACTCACGGCGACCCCTCGCACAGTGGAACAGAACGCCCCTAGTCCTGCGCCATTCCCATAATCGGTTGCAGAGCAAACCGTTGTGATCCATAGGGTTTTCACTGGCTGATTTGTGGACGTAGATCGCCAGGCCTTTCTTCCTAGTCTGTCTTAGTCTGGAAGCTCTGCTGAAACCTGTTCAGCATCATAGCAACACGCAAGCCTCCACTGACAGATGGGTGGTGGCTGCACATGAGGTACACTGGCCAGGAATTGAACCCAGGTCTCACACCTGGAAAGTGAGAATCCGACCACTGAGCCACCCCTGCTTCCCTTCTCGTGGTTCCACAACTGGAAATGGTCCCTGCAGGAGCAGCAAGTAGCAGTCTTAGTCCACCGTCTCGAGTGAACGCGGAAGTATCTATGTGTGTCAGCCTTAGATTTGGCTGCGTGTAACAGAAAACCCTCGCGGCCAATAGCTAGAACAAAAAGCAAGTCTATTTCATAACTTTTACAGAAATAAGTTCATGAGCACGCCTGGGTCATCAGTAATTTCGGCGTCCCCTGTCTTTCTACCCTACCATTTTTAGTGGTTGTGCTTTCGTTTCCAAGTATGCCTCATGGTCTAAGACGGCTGCCACGTTCCCACCATCGTATTCACATTTCAGGCAGCAGGAAGGGAGAGAGGGCAAGGGAATGCCCCCACTCACCGAGGCAGCTCCCATCAGGCAGCTCTCCTCAAGTGCCACGTAATAGCTCAGCGGACAGTTGGGCTGGAGCAGTAGTTCTACAGCTTTTCAGCAGCATCAGAATCACCTGGAGGGCTGGTGATTGATTCTGCTGGGCCTCACTCCCAGAGTTTCTGATGGGGCGGGGGGCGGGGGTGGCAGAAAATGTGCTCCTCTAACAAGTTCCCAGGCGATTTTCATGCCGCTGGTCTGGGAACTACTGGGCTGGAATTCTGGTGGCGCGGTGGTTAAGAGCTCTGCTGCGACCCAAAGTTCGGAGTTCAAATCTACCTTGTGGGGCAGTTCTGCTGTGTCCTACAGGGTCACTATGAGTCGGGATCCATTCAACAGCCACAGGTTTTGGTTTGGTGCTAGAACTCAGTCACATATCACACATCACTGCAGGGGCGGAGGCAGGGCTGGGAAGTTTATAGTCTCAGCTGGGAGCCTTCATACACACACACAAAAAATTGTGGTTCAGTGACTAAGGAGAAAGAGAATGGGTCCTGAGTGGCAACAATGGGCTACAATATTGCAACTCTTTATTTCCTCCATACCTAGTCAACGCGTTTGCTCACGCCTGCCTTTCCCATCCCTCCAGCACACGGGGATCTTTTCTGCTGCCACAGGGGACACCTCCCGCCTTTCCCCAGTGTGCTGTGCAAGCAGGGTATTTCCTCTCTCTGCCAGACCCCAAAGACCTTTCTCCTGCTCTGTGGGTACCTCCCAAGAGAGGAATCTTACCCTCTGCTTTCAAGGGGTGGGTGCAGGGGAACCTTGCCTAACACCCCCCCCTCCATTTTTGGCCAAGACACTTTGTCAGCACCAGAGCCTCTCCCTGCTGAGTTCAGGGGACATGAAGCCCTGAGCACCAGCTGCTGCCTGGTTTGCCAGCCTGCACCTCCCGGCTCCAAGGACCTGCTCAGAGCTGGCTTCCTGCTCCAGTGGGAGGGCAAGAAGGAAGACCCCAGAAGGAAAACCAGCGCATGGATTGGTATCTCGACATAACAGCCTGACATACATTCCTCACCGCTGCCTGGCAGGCAAGGCTAAAGGAAGACTTGATTTCTTTCCTTTCTCACCCCTGCAGCTCAGTGCAGGGGACCCCCAATTGCCCTAGCCCCCCACCCTGGGTCTCAGCCTCAGGCACTGCAGACACTGATCTACGGGGGCCCTCCCCACACCCCAGGTGCTCATGATGCTGCCTTCAGCATGGGAAATTTAATTAAACGGCTCCTCATTCGGGTTTCTAGGCATGCTAACTTAGCTGCCGAATTACTTGCATTTGGACACTCTTTCTCTTACAGCTCAAGCATGGTCTTGGTGAAGTAGGACGTTGATACTCACAGACCCAGCCCCTGGGCTCACGTCCTGGGATTACGGTTACCAAGTGGCCCCTTCGTGCCAGGCACTGAGCTAGGGGATGGGGGTGGCTCCTCCCAGCCTAACTGCCACAGCAAACCTAGACAGAGGTGGTACTGTGCCCATTTGACAGATGAGGAAAACAAAGCTCAGAGAGGGCAAGAGGCTAGAACACGACCACCCAGCAAGTCCAGAGGCAGCAAGAGAGACGCCGGTTTATTGAATGCTCATTGAGGCAATTTGGACCTCAGCCTTGTGGGTGCCAACAGCTGGACTCCCTTTCCTGGGTGAGAATTTTGAGATTGGACCTTTGATTTTTGTAGACTCTGCCACATGAGCTGTGGTACCTCCCAGCCGTCTCAACGCATCCTCTTTGTTGGGCATGTCTCCCCAGCCCCCTACAGAAGGAGGAAGACTTGGTCGTTGATTTTCCTATTCATATACTTTTCCTTTTGGAGCAGTCAATCTTGCCATGTCATCGTCTATGGTCAGGAGCCGTGGTGGCGCAGTGGTTAATAGCTCGCCTGCTAACCAAAAGGTCGGCAGTTCAGACTCTCCAGCTGCCCCTTGGAAACCCCATACGGCAGTCCTACTCTGTCCTGTGGGGTCACTATGAGTCGGGATTGTCTCAACAGCAACAGGTTTTGGTCCCTGACTACGCCTCAGTGCAGACAGGTCAGCTGTGGGGACTTACTGTTCCAGAGTGTCATACTCATCCGCCTACAGCTACAAACGTGTGCAGGAAACCAATCGCTCACACACACTGAAATATGCAGGTTGTAATTGATTAACCACTTATAAAATTAGTCCCAATCAGGATGGAAAAAATTTAAAATGGATACTGGTGATTGCGCAATATGATGAACATAATGTCACTGAACTGTGTGTGTAAAATATGTAGAAATGGCAAATGTTTTGTTATATATGGTTTTACCACAATTAAAAAAAAAGTAAGTCCCAACTCAAATACGTCTCTGACTTAACACTAGTCTCTGTCCTTCTGCGTTAGGGCAATGCTTCTGTCCTTCTCAACCGCCCACATCTCCCCGGTCCCTCAAATGCGAGGGGAATCTATGGCCAGTCCAGTCAAGAATGCAGGCTGTAATTGAGACAAGTAAAAAGATTTTGGAAATCAGCTTGAAACATGGAGAAGCTGTTGGCAAACAAGAATTCAACCAAACAGTAGGTAGCAATCGGGGAAGAGCTGCCAAGACAACAGCAGAGGTTAGCATCTATAAGCACAACAACACCAAAGACTACAAAAGAGAAGGAAGGACCTGAACAAAGCACTGAGAGCCCCTCGGCGCCAGGACCACGTCTGGAGAATGACCCGCTTGTTCAGGAGTTGGCAAGACTTTCTCTGTACGGGGTTTTAGGCTTTGTGGGGTACAATCTCGGTTGCATATTCTTGGGTTGGTTAGTTTAAGTATATGACTAAGGGGGGTTCACAGGGTGATCACAAGGTAATTCTCTTACAACATTTCCTGAGGGCTGCTGAGGGGATTCCTGATAAGGGTCTTGTGTCAAGACCCCTCCCCTTAGGAACATTCTTTCCATGTCTTTGGTTTCCTTTGTTGGATGGTTGCAGGGGAAACCCTGTATTAAGTACTTAAGTCCCTCTAAGGGTTTGACAGTTACAGGGGAAATAAGCAAAAGCCAAGATGGAGTCAGGGCTCAGCCCTGGGCCAATCATTCCGATATGAGTCAGGCACCTCGATTTTGGAACTCTCACACCACAGAAAACGGAAAAGAAGAAAACCACATTCGGAACTGTCTTCCTTTTTGACTCCCTCTTACCCCTGTCCTTAGACTTGTTTTCATTTGCTCTGACTCCGTAAATAGTGAAGACCAAAGAAATAGAAGAGGCATTGGGAGCCTTTACCAAGAAGTTTGCCTTGGAAGCTGCGGTTCCCTGCAGGGAAAAGTATATCAAGTTCCTGTCTGATTTTTTTTTAAAATAAGAATTCTTGCATGTTTAGATTTTTAATAATAGGACAAATATAAATACCTAACCGCACAGCTGAAGAAAATTAAAACAAGTCCACCAGAGCCAAAATATGACCTTGAGTATATATGCCACCTGCCTTTGGAGACCATCTCAAGAATAGATTTGAAGCACTGAACACTAATGACTGAAGACCAGACGAGTTGTGGGGTGACATCAAGGACATCATACATGAAAAAGCAGAAGTCATTAAAAAGACAGGAAAGAAAGAAAACACCAAAATGGATGTCAGAAGAGACTCTCAAACTTGCTCTTGAACTTAGGGGTGCTAAAGCGACCAGAAGAAATGATGAAGTGCAGGAGGTGAACAGAAGATTTCAAATGGCAGCTCAAGAAGACAAACTAAAGTATTATAATGAAATATGCAAAGACCTAGAGTTGGGAAGCCTAAATATGCAAAGAGCTGTAGATAGAAAACCAAAAGGGAAGAATACTCTTGACATTTGTCAAGCTGAAAGAACTGAAGAAAGCATTCAAGACTCCAGTTGCAATACTGAAGGATTCCATGGGCAAAATAGGAACCCTGGTGCGCCCAGTAGTCAAGCACTCAACTGCTAACCAAAAGGCTGGCAGTTTGAACCCACCAGCCATGCACTGGCTGGGGGTGCGTCTATCTCCATGACCAGCCTCACCTGTTGGGTCCCCACATGATTCCTGAATTCCAGCCTCTCCGTGTAGTTTGTTGCTCCCTTAGTGTTGTGGAATTCCTTCTGTGTGTTTTTTCATGAGCTTCTCTATCTGTCTGGAACGGCTTCCCTACCAACTTCAAGATGGAGCTCAGATAAAGAAAATATAGAGAAGATGAAGACAAGTGAAAGCAGTCCTGTGGCCCTGTGGTTAATGCGCTCAGCTGCTAACCCAAAGGTTGGCAGTTCAAACCTACCACCCACTCTGTGGGAGAAAGATGTGAGAATCTGCTTCCAGAAAGATTACAGCCTTGGAAATCCTATGGGGCAGTTATACTCTGCCCTGTAGGGTTACTGTGAGTCAGAATTGACTTGACTGCAATGGGATGGGCAAAATACTGAACAACGCAGGAAGCATCAGAAGAAGATGAAAGAAATACACAGTAACTGTACCGAAAAAGAATTGGTCGACATTCAATCATTCCTGTATACCAAGAAATTTGGAAGACAGCTAGCTGGCCAAATGACTGGAAGAGATCCATATTTGTGCCCATTCCAAAGAGAGGTAATCCAGTGGAATGCAGAAGTACCAAACAATATCATTAATATCACACCTAAGTAAAATTTTGCTAAATACGATTCAAAAATGGTTTCACCAGTACATCGATAGGGAAATTCCAGAGATTCAAGCCAGATTCTGAAGGGGTGGTGGAACTAGAGTTATCATTGTTGGAGTCAGATGAATCTTAGCTGAAAGCTGAGAATATCAAAAAGATGTTTACTTATGTTTTATTAACTATGCAAAGACATTCGACTGTGTGGGTCATAACAAATTATGGATAACATTTCGAAGAATGGAAATTCGAGAACACTTAACTGTGCTCATGCAGAATCTGAACAGAGATCAAGAGGCAGTCATTTGAACAAAACAAGGGGATTCTGTGTGGTTTAAAATCAGGAAATCTGTCTTTCACAGCTGTATCCTTTCACCATACTTATTCAATCTGTACGCTGAGCAAATAATCCGAGAAGCTGGACTGTATTGAAGAAGAACGGGGCATCAGGCTTGGAGGAAGACTTATTAACAACCTGCAATATGCAGATGACACAACCTTGCTTGCTGAAACTGAAGAGGACTTGAAGCACTTACTGATGAAGATCAAAGACCACAGCCTTCAGTATGGGTTACACCTCAACATAAAGAAAACAAAAATCCTCACAACTGGACCAATAAGCCACGTCATGATCAATGAAGAAGAGATTGAAGTTGTCAAGGATTTAATTTTACTTGGATCTACAGTCAATACCCCTGGAAGCAACAGTCAAGAAACCAGACAACGCATTGCATTGGGCAAATCTGCTGCAAAAGACCTCTTTAAAGTGTTGAAAAGCAAAGACATCAGCGTGAAGACTAAAATGCGCCTGACCCAAGCCATGGTGTTTTCAATCGCCTCATATGCATGTGAAAGCTGAACAATGAATAAAGAAGACTACGAAAAACTGACACCTTTGAATTATGGTGTTGGCAAAGAATACTGAATATACTATGGCGTGCCAGAAGAACAAACGAGTCTGTCTTGGAAGAAGTACAGCCAGAATGCTCCTTAGAAGCCAATAGGTGAGCTTTGTCTCACATACTTTGGACATGTTATCAGGAGGGACCAGTCCCTGGAGAAGGACATCATGCTTGGTAAGGTAAAAGGGTCAGTGAAAAAGAGGAAGACCCTCAGTGAGATGGACTGACACAGTGGCTGCAACAGTGGGCTCTAATAGCAACAATTGTGAGGATGGTGCAGGACTAGGCAGTGTTTTGTTCTGTTTTACATCAGGTAGCTATGAGTCAGAACAGACCCAAGCTCACCTAACAACAACTTATTTTACTGATTCTTTTCAGTTAATCAGAACAGTTCTCTGATTTATGATGGAAAATGGGGTGGAGGTAAAGAAGAAAAAGTAGGAGAGGAGAGACATTTTAGCAAAGCAAAAATCTTCCAGGTAGTAGCTGTGCTTAAGTGGTGTTCCATGAGGCTCTGGATGGCACTGAGAAGCGTTTTCTAAAATCTGCTGGAGCGAAAGGAAGTACTCCCTGTGCTTTCAGAAGGAGCCTGCCTTCTGAGATGCTCAGACCGGGCTGGAGGGAAGACAGCCTGCAGCCTGAACCTTCACCAGAGCATCACCGAGTGACACGGCCCAGCTGATGGCATCCACTCCCCACAAGCTCCTGCACACTGGGGGTCTTCCTCACAGCTGAGTTTGGGTCCATTTCAGAAAACAATACCAGACTATGTATTCAAATAGTGCACTAGGTGTGTGTGATTCTTAATGTTATAAGTCAACTTGGCTAGGCTATGATCTTCACTGGTTTGGCAGATTTTGGGTTGATTGTTCTTCCATAATATAATCACCTCCATGATGAGATCTGATATAATGTGGTCATCTCCACGGTGAGATATGATGTACTGTGATCACCTCCATGATGAGATCTAGTATGCTGCAATCACCTTTGTGATGAGATCTGATATAATGCAATCACCACCATGATGAGATCTGCTATGATGGCATCACCACCATGATGAGATCTGCTATGAGCAGCCAGTCAGTTGAAAGAGTTTCCTTGGGGGTGCGGCCTGCCTCCTGTACATAAATGAATGTTCCAGCAAGGCTCCTCTCTCTGTCTCTGTCGGTTGGTCCCTTGCTCTGGGTTCTGCATCAACTGGCCATCATCTACCTCCAGTTCTGGGTCGTGAGCCAACAGCCTGCCATCTAACCTGCCGATTTTGGAGTCTGCCTCTGGAACCACCTGAGTCAGGAGAAGCCTCCAGCCTGACGTCTGATCCATGGATGTTGAGACTTGCCAGCCTCCACAGGGTCCTCAGCAATTGCCTTGAAGCTGGTTTTGCTACTGTAGAGAACTCTACTGAAGACACTCACCTGCTAAAAAGAGACCCTGGGCATAATGGCGCAGCGTGACTTTTTTCCTTATTGGCTAAATATCTCAGCACCACAGCCGGCTAAGTCACCTGCAGCTACCTTTGAACAACACGGACAGCACCTACCCCGAGGGGAAGGTAGATTTGGAGTCCGCGGTCACCAGCATAACGGCCTTAACCAGGGAAGTTCCCGGCACCAACCCTCCCATCTCCTCCACTGCTCCTTGGGCTCTGACCTCGCTAAGGGAGGAGCATTCGCTGGAATCACCGGGAGCCCATCTGCTTGGCATGGCTCCTCCTGGGGTCCTGATGGCATGAGCCAACTTAGCTGGGGTGCTACAGGGAACCGTCCCCACTGGAACAGCAGCCTCCATGCCCGGAAGGCCTCTGCCACTCAAGAAAGACCACCCACAGAGACGAGGATAGACAAGGAAGAAAGCAAGGTGGAAAAGCTGCAGTTGGGACAGAAAGACTTTCCTGCTTTGGATCCAGAAGCTGGCAAACAGCATCAGCCATGCAGGCCTCCTGGGACTCCTTCTGGAGTGTGGAAAAACCCACCTAGTGCCAAACAACCCTCCAACATGCTGGTCATCCACAGAGTTTCCAGAGATGGTCCTGCTGCTGCCTTCTTTGCTGCCTTCACTTCTCCAGGAACTCACTGTGCAAACAAGAACAAATCACCCACCACGCTCCCAAGTGTCTATAGGAGCCTAGTTCTCAAGCCAATACCACTTCCTTCCAGGCCCAGCCCGTGGAAAGTGAACGGAATGGCACACAAGGCCACTGGGACCAGCACCATCTCTGTTTCCAAACCAGTGGCACTGGCTGGTGGCACAGTTCTCAGCTCTCCCAAAGAGAGGCCCTCTGGCACCTCCCCACCAATGGAGACCAGAGTCTTGCCTCTGATCAAGTTGACCCGCCAAAGACCCAAGAAGAGGAGCGCATCCCTGAAGATCCTGAAGTATAACCAGAACAGAGACTTGTCCGGGAACAGGGGCAGAGACAAGCTGGAGGATTGGCAGAAGGACCCTACAGCCAAACCCAAGGAGAACAGAGAGGACAACTGTCTTCAGAACGGCCTCACTGTCCCCGTAGTGCAGGAAGGGAAGGTCCTCTGGCACTCTCTGGAAGCTGAGCACAGGTTACTGAAAGCAATGGGATGGCAGGAATATCCCGAAAATGAGGAGGACTGCCTCCCCCTCACGGAGGATGAGCTCAGAGAGTTCCAGGTGAAGGCAGAGCAGCTCAGAAGAAACTTTGGGAAGAAGGGCTTCTTACAGGGCCGCACTTCCAGCCCCTTCTCTCCTTGGAGGAGCGCTCGTGAAGCCGCGTTGGAGGACTCAGGTGCAGCCACCAGCGACAGTGACACATCAGATGACGAGGCCTGGGAGTAGGACTGTCATCGCCCTCGGTGAGATGTGACCCCGTGAATGCGGCTCGTGTGTTTGAGGAGTGTACATCAAAAATCCTTCTTTTTCTTTTCTTATGGGATTGTTGAATAAATTGTGCACAAGAGAAAAAAATCATATCTCGGAGAGGGAACGATGGGCTTGTTTAGCCTTGTTGTTCTTCCCTCTTTTCTGACTGATAGAAGTTTGTGTGTTGGGAAAGATTTTATAACATGTATATACATGCACAGTACATATGGGGTGATGCACAGGGGGAAGCTGGCAGTGCAGAGAGGGGACACGGGTCTGCAGCAGCAGCTTCTACCTCCAGCCCATGGGGCACTCACCCCTGTGCCCCTGCAGTCATTGTCAGTGACAAAGTGACTATTGGAGTTGTAATTCTAATAAATTAATGCTAATAATTTGCATATTTTGTTTTGTTTTATTTTTTATTTTGTTTTATTTTTGACGTTTAGCCCTTAAAGAAGCATATGTGATTTTCTTACTTTTATTTTCCCCCTTTTTTGGATACAGCTGTAAAATATTAGATATAGGAATTGTGTTTTTCTTGCAGCCTTGATATTCAGGGTGAATTGTAAAATATAAATTTTTGTGAGATTTCAAAGACTTAAGATCATTTTGATAACATTATTTATATGTTTAATACATATGGCTATGACAAGTCTGTTATGATGGGGAAAACTACTGTATCGTATAACTAACTTAGAATAAATATTTGTAAATAATCCAATTAAAAAATGGGCAAAGGGGAAAAACTAAGCCAAACAGAGAAAACACCAATTCTGAAACCCTAAACATCAAATGAAGAGATAAACTCAGCCAAGCACCAAATGGAACAAGAAACTGACAGAGAACAGAGAGCGAGGAGAGATACATGCAGAGGTCCCCTATCAGCTAATGCAGCACAGATCCACCATCTTGGACTCCTATCAGAGACCAGCAAATAGTGGGTAGGAGAAAACAGCTTTACAGAGCTTCCAGCAAGAGACAAAACAACCAGTAACTGGCGATATACGCTTTTCCGCCCCCCTCCTCTTCACCCCCACTCGGACTCCCCTGCTTCCTGCGGCCACAATCTCTTGGCTGGGAAGCACTGGCTGCTTGGATTCCACCCACATGCACTGGCCCACTCCCTGAGTGCCATTTGTTGGCTGCTGGTGTTGCTTTTTTCCACTTTTTTTTTTTTTTTTAATATTTTATTGTACTTCAGGTGAAGGCTTACAGAACAAATAGTGTCTCACGAAACGGTAGTACACATGTTGTTTTATGACATTGGTTAACAACCCCACAACATATTAACCCTCTAAATTCTCAACTTTTTTCTTCTTTTGGTGAAAATACACATACCCAAAGCTACACATAGCCAAAGATACACCATTTCAAAAATTTCTACATACACAGTTCAGTGACATTGACTGTGCTCTTCCAATTGTGCTGTTATTCTCACTTAAGATGAAGGCTTACAGAACAAAATAGTTTCTCATTTAACACTTACTACAAATGTTGCCCTATGACAATGGTTACAATCTCACAACACATCAACAATATCCTTACTCAACCTTGGGTTCCCTATCATCAGCTTCCTTGTCCCCTTCTGCTTTCTGGCCCTTGTCACTGGACTCCTGTACCTCGTTAGTCTCATTTGGTTTTACAGGGCTGTCTACTCCCAGGCTGAACAGTGAACCTCATAGGTAACTTCACCACTGAGCTAAAAGGGTGTCTGGGGGCCATACTCTCGAGGTTTCTCCAGTCTCCTTTAGGCCAGTACATCTGGTCTTTGTTTTTTGTGAGTTAGAATTATGCTCTACATCCTTCTCCAGCTCTGTCCAGAACCCTCTGTTGTGATCCCGGTCAGAGCAGTCAGTGGTGGTAGCCGGGAAACATCTAGCTGTACTGGACTCAGTCCGGTGGAGGCCTTGGTAGCTGTGGACAATTAGTCCTTGGGACTAATTTTTTCCTTGTATCCTGTTCTCTTCATTCTCCATTGCTCCCGAAGGGATGAGACCAGTGGAGTATCTTAGATGGCCGCTCACAGGCTTTTAAGACCCCAGACACTACTCACCAAGGTAGAATGTAGAGCATTGTCTTTATAAGCTGTGTCTTGCCAATTGAGCTAGATGTTCCCAGAGACCACGGTCCCCACAGCCCTCCGCCCAGCAATTCAGTCCCTCAGGGAGTTTGGATGTGTCTATGGGGCTTCCATGACCTTTCCTTGTACAAGTTGTGCTAGTTTCCCCTATATTGTGTACTGTCTCACCCTTCACCCAAGACACCACTTATCTATTGGCTATTTAGTATTCCCCCACCCCCACCCCTCCCATCCCTGGTAACCAACAAAGATTGTTACATTTTGTGTGTGAACTTTTTCATGGGTTTTTACAATAGAGGTCTCATACAATATTTATCCTTTTGTGATTGACTTATTTCACTCAGCATAATGTCCTCCAGTTTCGTCCATGTTATGAGGTGCTTCACAGATTCATTGTTGTTCTTTCTCGTTGCATAGTACTCCATTGTGTGTATGTACCATAGTTTGCTTATCCATTCATCTGTTGATGGGCACCTATGTTGTTTCCATCATTTTGCTATTGTGAACAATGCTGCCATGAACATAGGTGTGCATATGTCTATTCGAGTGACGACTCTTATTTCTCTAGGTTATATTTCTAGGAGTGGGATTGCTGGATCGAATGGTATGTCTATTTCTAGCTTTCTGAGGAAGCGCCATATCATTTTCCAAAACAGTTGTATCATTTCGCACTCCCACCAGCAGTGCATAAGAGTTCCCATCTCCCCGCAGCCCCTCCAACATTTGTTATTTCCAGTGTTTTTGATTCGTGCCAGTAATGCCAGGGTGAGATGGTATCTCATTGTGGTTTCAATTTGCATTTCTCTAATGGCTAGTGATCGCGAGCATTTCCTCATGTGTCTGTTGGCCATTTGAATGTCTTCTTTGGCGAAGTGTCCGTTCATTTCCTTTGCCCATTTTTTAATGGGATTATTTGTCTTTTTGTTGTAGAGGTGTTGGATTTTCTTATAGATTATAGAGATTAGACCTTTGTCTGATTTGTACTGTCGAAAACTTTTTTCCCAGTCTGTAGGTTCTCTTTTGACTCTTTTGGTGAAGTCTTTTGAAGAGCATAGGTGTTTGATTTTTAGAAGATCCCAGTTATCTAGCTCATCTGTTGGGTTTTGTGCATTGATGGTTATGGTTTGTATCGTGTTAATGCCATGTATTAAGGCCTGAAGTGTTGGTCCTATTTTTTCTTCTATGAACTTTATAGTTTTAGGCTTTATATTCAGGTCTTTGATCCATTTTGAAGTAGTTTTTGTATACAGTGTGAGGTATGGGTCCTGTTTCATTTTTTTGCAGATGGATATCCAGTTTTGCCAGCACCATTTGTTAAAAAGACTGTCTTTTCCCCATTTGATGGACTTCGGGCCCTTGTCGAAGATCAGGTGACCGTAGGTGGATGGATTTACATCTGGGCTCTCCATTCTGTTCCATTGGTCAATGTATCTGTCGTTGTACCAGTACCAGGCTGTTTTGACTACTGTAGCTGTATAGTAGGTTCTGAAGTCACGTAGTGTGAGTCCTCCAACTTTATTCTTCTTCTTCAGTAGTGCTTTACTTATTCAGCGCTTCTTCCCTTTCCATATAAAGTTAATGATTAGTTTTCCCATCTCTTTGAATAATGTTGCTGGTATTTGGATTGGGATTGAGTTGTATTTGTAAATTGCTTTGGGTAGAATTGTCATTTTCACAATATTGAGTCTGCCTATCCATGAGCATGGTATGTTTTTCCATTTATCTAGATCCCTTTGGGTTTCATGCAGTAGTGTTTTATAGTTTTCTTTGTATAGGTCTTTTACATCCCTGGTAAGATTTATTTCTAAGTATTTTATCTTTTTAGGGGCTATTGAAAATGGTATTGTTTTCCTGATTTCCTTTTCATCGTTCTCCTTACTGGTGTATAGGAACCCAACTGATTTTTGAATGTTTATCTTGGATCCTGCTACTCTGCTGAATCTTTCTATTAGTTCCAGTAGATTTCTCGTGGAGTCTTTAGGGTTTTCTATGTATAGTATCATATCATCTGCAAACATGGACAGTTTAACTTCTTCATTACCAGTTTGGATGCCCTTTATTTCTTTTTCTTGCCTTATTGCTCTAGCTAGAACTTCCAGCACAATGTTAAATAGGAGTGGTGATAAAGGGCATCCTTGTCTTGTTCCTGTTTTCAAGGGGAATGTTTTCAGCCTCTCTCCATTAAGAATGATGTTGCCTGTTGGTTTTGCATAGATTCCCTTTATTATGTTGAGAAATTTCCCTTCTATACCTATTTTATTGAGAGCTTTTATCAGGAATTGGTGTTGAACTTTGTCAAATGCCTTTTCTGCGTCAATTGAGATGATCATGTGATTCTTTTCTTTCCTTTTATTTATGTGGTGGATTACGTTGATGGATTTTCTAACGTTGAACCATCCTTGCATACCTGGTATGAATCCTACTTGGTTGTGGTGTATTATTTTTTTGATATGATGCTGAATTCTATTGGCTACAATTTTGTTCAGAATTTTTGCGTCTATATTCATGAGATATATTGGTCTGTAATTTTCTTTTTTTCTGATGTCTTTGCTTGGTTTTGGTATCAGCGTTGTGCTGGCTTCATAGAATGAATTTGGAACTGTTGCTTCCTCTTCTATGCTCTGAAATAGTTTGAGTAGAACTGGTACAAGCTCTTCTGTAAATGTTTTGTAGAATTCTCCAGTGAAGCCATCTGGGCCAGGGCTTTTTTTGGTTGGGAGTTTTTTTTTTATTACCTTTTCAATCTCTTCTCTTGTTATGGGTCTGTTCAGATTTTCAATATCACTTTGTTGTAGTTTGGGTAGGCCGTGTGTTTCTAGAAATTTATCCATTTCCTCTAGGTTTTCAAATTTGTTGGAGTATAGTTTTTCATAATATTATGTTATAATCCTTTTTATTTCAGTTGGGTCTGTTGTAATGTCCCCCATTTCATTTCTTATTTGGGTTATTTGTGTCCTCTCCTGTTTTTCTTTTGCCAGTGTGTCCAGTGGTTTGTTGATTTTGTTGATTCTTTCAAAGAACCAGCTTTTGGTTTTGTTGATTCTTTCCATTGTTTTTCTGTTCTCTATTTCATTTATTTCTGCTCTGAGCTTTACTATTTCCTTTCTTCCAGTGGTTGTGGGCTTTTTTTGCTGTTCTCTTTCTATTTGTTTGAGTTCTGTAGTTAATGTTTTGATTTTGTTCCTTTCTTCTTTTTTGATATGTGCATCTATTGCTATGAATTGTCCTCTGAGTACTGCCTTTGCTGTGTCCCAAAGGTTTTGGTATGATGTGTTTTCATTCTCATTTGATTCTAGGAATTTTTTTATTCCATCTCTGATTTCTTTTATTACCCAGTGATGTGTAAGCAGGGTATTATTCAGTTTCCATGTAGTTGATTTTTTTTCTTTGCTCTTTCTAGTGTTAATTTCTACCTTGATGGCATTGTGGTCAGAGAAGATACTTTGAATTATCTCCACGTTTTGGATCTTGTTGAGGATTGCTCTGTGGCCTAAGATGTGGTCTATTCTGGAGAACGTTCCATGTGCATTGTAAAAGAATGTGTACTTTGCAGCGGTTGGATGGAGGGTTCTATATATGTCTATGAGGTCAAGTTGGCTGATTGTGCCCTTTAGGTCTTCTGTATCTTTGCTGAGTTTCTTCTTAGTTGTTCTGTGCTTTACTGAGAGTGGTGTGTTGAAGTCTCCTACTATTATTGTGGAACTGTCAATTTCTGTTCTCAGTGTTGTTAAGAGTTTGTTTTATGTATTTTGGAGCCCTGTCATTGGGAGCGTAGATGTTTGTTATGGTTATGTGTTCATGATGGATAATCCCCTTAATCATTATATAGTGTCCTTCTTTGTCTTTTATGATAGATTTTGTTTTAAAGTCTATTTTATCTGAGGTTAGAATTGCCACTCCTGCTCTTTTTTGGTAGTCGTTAGCGTGATACTTTTTTTTCCAACCTTTGACTTTTAATAAATTCACATCTTTGTTTCTAAGGTGTGTCTCTCGTAGACAGCATATTGATGGATCCTGTTTTCTTATCCATTCTGTGACTCTCCATCTCTTTATGGGTGCATTGAGTCCGTTTACATTCAGTGTAATTATTGATAGATGTGAGTTTGTTGCTGTCATTTTGTAGTGCTTTTTTTATGTGGTGCTGAAGTTTTCTTTGTTCTTCTTACTTTCTTGTGCTGAGTTACTTTTGTTTGTGGATTTTTTTTCATTTCTTTTTTTTTTTGTAGGTTTTGTTTTTGCTGAGACTTTATGTTTTTCGTCTTCATTTTTATGAGTTGGTTTGTTAACTTTCTTTGTGGTTACCATGAATTTTACCCTTATCTTTCTAAGTTTGAAGCAGTCTACCATTACTTGGTATCGCCTTGCCTTCCTCTCCATTAGAAGGTTCTATACCTATGCTGTTTATTCCCTCTTCCATTGTTTTGATGTTGTTGTCATCCATCAATTGACTGCTCTGATTCCCTGTTGTATTTCTTTTGGTTTTGGATAGTCCTCGAGAGTTCATTTCCTAGATTGGTATCTAGCTCATACGATCCTGCATCCTAGGTTCTGCCTGGGGGCTGAAGCTGTTTGTCCTCAGATCGAAGAACTCCCTTTAATAATTCTTGTAAGTTTGGTTTGACTTTTACATATTCCCTTAGTTTCTGTTTATCTGGAAATGACCTAATTTCACCATCAAATTTGAATGAGAGTTTTGCAGGATATATTATTCTTGGCTGACAATTTTTTTCTTTCAAGATTTTATATATGTCATCCCATTGCCTTCTTGCCTGCGTGGTTTCTGCCGAATAATCTGAGCTTAGTCTTATTGTTTCTCCTCTGTATGTGACTTCTTGTTTTTCACGAGCTGCTGTCAGGATTCTTTGTTTGTCTTTGGTTTTGGCGAGTGTGAATATGATATGCCTTGGTGATTTTCTTTTGGGGTCTCTTCTATATGGGGTTCGTTGAGCTTCTTGGGTGGCCAGCTTTTCATCTTTCATGATATTGGGGAAGTTTTCTGTCAGCAGTTCCTCAATGATCCTCTCTGTGTTTTCTGTTTTCTTCCCCTGTTCTGGAATGCCAATCTCTCATAAAGTTTTGCTTTTAATTGTGTCCCACATAACTCTCAGGGTCTCTTCATTTTTCTTTGTTCTTTTTTCTGAGTTTTCCTGAAACAGAGTTGTATCCAAGTGTTTGTCTTCAGTTCCACTGATCCTGTCTTCCACCATTTCAAATCTGCTTCTCAGCCCTTCTATGACATCATCCATTTCTGAAATCTTGTTTATCTTTTGGATTTCTAATTATTGTTTTTGTATAATTTCTAGTTGTGAATTTATTTTGGCATTTTGTTCCTGCATCATCTTCCTGAATTCTTCCAATTTTTTGTCTGTATTTTCCATGAATTTGTCTATTTTTTTCTCATGTTTGTCAGCTGTTTGCCTCAGTTCTTGGAAAATTCCAAGTATTAGAGATTTGAATTCCCTCTCAGGTACTTCTAGTGCATTTTCTTCCACAGGAGAGTCATCTGGTGTTTTAATTTGGACGCCTGCTGGAATCATCCTGTCCTGTTTTTGTAAATGTTTTGATATTGTTTGCTGTTTTCGGGGCATTCAGTAGTTATTTCTCTCATTTATTGATTGTAGATTTGTTTGTTTTCCCAGCTGTTTTGTCTCCCACTGGATGCTCCGTGAGGCTGCTTTCTCGTACCCCCATTTGCTGGTCTCCGATAGGAGTCCAAGATGGTGGATCCATGCTGCGTTAGCTGGGAGGGGACCTCTGCATGAATCTCTCCTCACTCTCCATTCTCTGTCAGTATTCTCACTCCATTTGGTGCTCGGCTGAGTTCTTTATCTCTTCATTTGATGTTCTAGGGTTTCAGGATTGTTTCATTCTCTGTTTGGCTTAGTTTTTCAGATCTTTGCTGTGGAGGGACGGCGTGGTGCTTCTGCCTAGAGCGCCATCTTGCTGGAACTTCTTTACACTTATTTTGATTTCTTCCTTACCTCTCACTACCTCCCTCTCCTTTTGCTCAAATATCTGGCCCCATGCACCATCTTTGCTTCTTCGTGAAGGGCTGTGGATCTCAGTTCAAGTGTGGAACTGCTTCCTGGTCCATGCTGCCACCCTGGTGGGATCCCAGGGCTTTTTTGTTTGTTTGCTTGTTTTCAATTATTTGTTTGTTTTCTTTTTCTTTTCTCGAGTTGGGAGCCCATTCTGGCTGGGCAGTGCTGGGCGGCTTGGGACCTATCCCCTCAGCTTATGCAGATGCACAGAGGGATCCCTGAGAGCATTTCTTTTCTCCTTTTTTTTTTTCTGGTTTTTTTTTTGGGGGGGGGGGTTCATGTTCTTTTTTTTTCTTAATTTGTTTTGTTTTCTTTCCCCGCTTTTTCCCTTTTTGTCTTTCTTCATTACTCAGTTTCTCATCTCTCTATACCTTCCCACTCTTCCTGTCCCCTGGATACCTGGCACTGAATACCTCTCTGCCTCCTAGCCCAGCTGTACTTCAGTACCTGGGAACAACTTCCCCAGACCTCGTGGCCACACCAGTGGGTTCCCTGGGAGCTTTGCTGTTCTTTGTTCTTTCTAATTTTTATTTATTCATTCTTTTCTTTTTTCCTTCTTCTTGCTCTTTTTGTTTTTCTCCATTTCATAGTCTCTCATCTCTCCCCTCCAACGGGAAGCTCCCCTAGCACTCTTTTTTGTTTTGTATGTTTTTGGCTCCTGTTCCTCTCTCCTCTCTCCCTTACTCATCTTAGCTCCACACATCACAATCTCCCCCCTCCATCCTGCCTACCTGCACCGTGCGCTTAACATCACACCACCAAGCAGCACAGGCATGGCCTACTGGAACCTGCCCTGCACTGATTACCGACCCCCCCAGTGGCTGTAGTTAGTGCCACAAACAACCCATCGCAGCAACTCCTCTTCAGCTAGACTTGCCCTGCTGTACCACATCTGAGTGACTGACCCTGCCAATTGGAGAAAGAGGTGAAAAGTATCATGCCCACAGATGAACAAAGAACACACAGCCCACCTGCTCAGACATAGCCAAATAAAAAACAAAAAGGATGAAACCAACAAATCTACAATCAATAAAAGAGAAAAATCACTATGGAATGCCCCAAAGACAGCGGACAATATAAAAACATTTACAAAAACAGGACAGGATGGTTCTAGTAGGCGTCCAAAATAAAACACCAGATGACTTTCCAGTAGAAGAAAAGGCACTAGAGCTACCTGATAGGGAATTCAAATCTCTAATACTCAGAATTATCCAAGAGTTGAAGTAAAAAGCAGACAAAAATAAGGAAAAAATAGACAAATTCATGGAAAAGGCAGACAAATTCAAGGAAAATACAGACAAAAAAATGGAAGAATTCAGGAAAATAATGCAGGAACAAAATGCCAAAATAAATTCACAACTAGAAGTGATACAGAAACAACAATTAGAAATCCAAAAGATAAACAACAAGATTTCAGAAATGCACAGTGTCATAGAAGGGCGAGGAGCAGATTTGAAATGGTGGATTACAGGATCAGCGGAATTGAAGACAAACACTTGGGTACAATTCTGTTTGAGGAAAAATCAGAAAAAAAAATGAAGAAAAATGAAGAGACCGTGAGAATTATGTGGGATACAATCAAAAGCAAAAATTCACGAGTGATTGGAGTTCTAGAACAGGTGGGAGAAAACAGAAGACACAGAGAGGATCATTGAAGAATTGCTGACAGAAAACATCCCCAATATCATGAAACATGAAAAGCTGACCATCCAAGAGGCTTAACGAACCCCATATAGGATAGACCCCAAAAGAAAATCACCAAGGCATATCATAATCACACTCGGTAAAACCAAAGACAAACAAAGAATCCTGGGAGCAGCTCAAGAAATACAAAAAGTCACATACAGAGAAGAAACAATAAGACTAAGCTCAGATTATTCGGCAGAAACCATGCAGGCAAGAAGGCAATGGGATGACATATATAAAACCTTGAAAGAAAACAATTGCCAGCCAAGAATAATATATCCTGCAAAATTCATTTCCAGATAAACAGAAATTAAGGGACTGTGTAAAAACCAAACCAAACTTACAAGACTTATTAAAGGAAGTCCTTCAATCTGAGAACAAACAATATCAGACCACAGGCTGAATATAGGACACAGGATTATACTAGCCAGATACCAGCCTAGGAAATGAACTCTTAAGGATTATGCAAACCAAAAGAATTACAAAAGGGAACCAGACAGGTTAATCTGTAAATGACAACAGCATCAGAACAATAAAAGAGGGAATAAACAGTGTAGATATAGAACCTTCTAATGGAGAGGAAGTCAGCAAATACCAAGTAATAATAGACTGGTTCAAATCTAGGACGATCAGGGTAAAGTTCACGGTAACCACAAAGAAAGTTAACAAACCTACTCATCAAAATAAAGAAGAAAAACAAAGTCTCAGTAAAAACAAAACCTACAAAATCAAAAGAAATGAAAAAAAATCCACAAACAAAAGGAACTCAGCACAGGAGAGTAACAGGAACAAAACTGGAGGACGTTATTCTGAGTGAAATAAGTCAATCACAAAAGGACAAATATTGTATAATCCCTCTATTGTATAACTCATGTAAAAGTTTACACACAAAAAGAAACAATCTTTGTTGGTTACAAGGGATGGGAGGAGTGGGGGGGGAACTAAACAGATAAGTGGTAACTTTGGTGAAGGGTGAGACAGTACACATTCCTGGGAAAGCCAGCACAACTTGTACAAGGAAAGATCATGGAAGCTCCATAGACAGTTCCAAACTCCCTGAGGGACTGAACTGCTGGGCAGAGGGCTTTGGGGTCTATGATCTCAGGGAACATCTAGCTCAACTGGCATAACACTGTTTATAAAAACAATGTTCTATATTCTACCTTGGTGAGTAGTGTCTGGGGTCTTAATAGCCTGTGAGCAGCCATCTAAGATACTCCACTGGTCTCACCCCTTCAGGATCAAGGGAGAATGAAGAGAACAAGACACAAGGAAAAGATTAGTCCAAAGGATTAATGGACCACAGCTACCACGGCCTCCACCATACTGAGTCCAGAACACCTAGATGGTGCCCAGCTACCACCATTGACTGCTCTGACCAGGATCTCAATAGAGGGTCCTGGCCAGCTGGAAAATGATGTAGAACCGAATTCTAACTCACGAAAAAAGACCAGATTTACTGGCCTGACAGACTGGAGAAACCCAGAGAGTATGGCCCCCGGACACCCTTTTAGCTCAGTGGTGAAGCCCCTCCTGAAGTTCACTGTCCAGCTGGGGATTGGACAGCCTCATACAACAAAACAGGACTAATGAGGCACAGCAGTCCAGGGACAAGGACTAGAAGGCAGGAGGGGACAGGAAAGCTGATGGGAACTCAAGTTTGAGAAGGGACAGTGTTGACATGTCATGGGGTTGTTAACCATTGTCATAGGGCAATATGCGTATAATTGTTTAATGAGAAACTATTTGTTCTGCAAGCTTTCATCTAAGGTACAAAAAAAAAAAAGAATTATCTATGTGAGATCAAATTGACAACAGCAACTCAAAAGGTTTCATGGGAAGCCTAGGAGATTGTGAGTTGAAGATAATGGTGATGGAATAATTTGGAAAAGGATAGTGAGAATAGCAGCACAACTGAAAGAATGTAATCGATGTTACTGAATTGTACATCTGGAAACTTTCAAAATGGTGTAACTTTGGCTATGTATATTTTCACCAAAAAAAGTTTATCAAGGTCAAAAAGGGAGAGTGTTGATATGTCATGGGGTTGTTAACTAATGTCATAAAACAATATGTGTACTGACTGTTTAATGAGAAATTATTTGTTGTGTAAACCTTCATCTAAAGTACAATAAAACATTTAAAAAAAATAAAAAATGGGCAAAGGGTACGAACAGACACTTCATCAAAGAAGCCATTCAAATGGCTAACAGACACATGAGGAAGTGCTCGAGATCACTAGCCATTAGAGAAATGCAAATCAAAACCACAATGAGATACCA
Source organism: Dugong dugon (assembly GCA_030035585.1). NCBI lineage: Eukaryota > Metazoa > Chordata > Mammalia > Sirenia > Dugongidae > Dugong > Dugong dugon. The sequence continues at coordinate 3,144,609 of CM057476.1, read as the reverse complement.
TGTCACGGACATTACAGGCAGGAAACAAAAAGACAGAAAATAACAAATGTTGGAGAGGCTGTGGGGAGACTGGAACTCTTATGCACTGCTGGTGGGAATGTTTTCCATTTGGAAAACAATATGGCTCTTCCTTAAAAAGCTAGAAATAGAAATACCATACAATTAAGCAATCTCATTCCTAAGACTACAGCCTAGAGAAACAAGAGCCATCACATGAATAGACATATGCAGACCCATGTTCATTGCAGCATTGTTCACAGTAGCCAAAAGATGGAAACAACCTTTGTGCCCATCAGCAGATAAATGGATAAACAAACTATGGTACATACACACAATGCAATACTACGCAACCATGAAGAACAATGATGAATCTGTGACGCATTTCACAACATGGATGAATCTGGAGGGCATTATGCTGAGTGAAATAAGTCGATCACAAAAGTGCTAATATTGTAGGAGACCACTACTATAAAATCTCATGAAAAGGTTTACACACAATAAGAAACAATCTTCAATGCTTACGAGGGAGGGGAAGGGTGGGGAGGGAAATACTACATAGACAGTAGAGAAGTGGTAACTTTGGTGAAAGGTAAGACAGTACACAATACTGGAGAAGCCAGCACAACTTGACAAAGGCAAGGTCATGGAAGCTCCATAGACACATCCAAATTTCCTGACAGACCGAATTGCTGCACTGAGGGATGTGGGGACCATGGTCTTGGGGAACATCTAGCTCAATTGGAATAATATAGTTACTAAAGAAAATATTCTACATTCTGCTTTGGTGAGTAGCGTCTGGGGTCTTCAAAGCTTGTAAGCGACCATCTAATATACTCCACTGGTCTCACCCTGTCTGGAGCGAGGGAAAATGAAGAAAACCAAAGACACAAGGGAAAGATTAGTCCAAAGGACGAATAGACCATAACTACCATGGCCTCCACCAGACTGAGTCTGTACAACTAGATGGTGCCTGGCTACCACCACTGACTGCTCTGACAGGAAGCACAATAGAGGGTCGCAGACAGAGCTGGAGAAAAATGTAGAACAAAATTCTAACTCAAAAAAAGACCAGACTTACTGGTCTGGCAGACTGGAAAAACCCTGAGAGTATGGCCCCTGGACACCCTTTTAGCTCCTTAATGAAGCCACTCCGGAGGCTCACCCTTCAGGCAGATAAGACAGGCCCATAAAACAAAACGAGACTAAAGGGGTACACCATCCCAGGGTCAAGAACAAGAAGGCAGGAGGGGACAGGAAAGCTGATAATGGGGAAACCAAGGTCAAGACAGGGAGAGTGATGACATGTCATGGGGTTGGCAACCAATGTCACAAAAAAATGTATATTGTTTAATGAGAAGCTAGTTTGCTCTGTAAACCTTCATCTAAAGTACAATAAAATAAAATTTACAAACAACAAAAAAAAAAAAGTAAGAGTAGGAGGGGAGAGACATTTTAATGATGCAAAGAGCTCCCAGGTGTTAGCTGGGCCTTAGCGGTGTTGCATGAGAAGCATTTTCTAAAATCTGATGGAGTGACAGGAAATGCACACCATGTGCTTTCAGGAGGAGGCTACTTTCTGAGATGCTCAGAGGGGGCTGGAGGGAAGATGGCTTGCAGCCTGAAACTTCTCCAGAGCAGCACCTAGTGACACGGCCCAGCTGATGCTGTCCACTCCTCACAAGCTCCTACACATTGGGGGTCTCCTGCTCAGCTGGGTTTGGGTCCATTTCAGAAAATACCACCCGGTTATGCATTCAAATAGTCCACTACGTATGTGTGATGCTTAATGTTATAAGTCAACTTGGCTAGGCTATGATCCTCAGTGGTTTGGCAGACATTAGAGTGATTGTTCTTCCATAATATAATCACCTCCTTGATGAGATTTGATATAATATATTCATCTCCATAATGAGATCTGATATTATGCAATTACCTTCATGATGAGATCTGATATAATACAACCACCCCTGTGATGGGATCTTACATAATGTGATCACCTTCATGATGAGATCTGATATAATTCAACCACTTCTGTGATGGGATCTCATATAATGTGATCATCTCCATGATGAGATCTGCTATGCTGCAAGCATCTCTGTAATGTCATCTGATATAATGCAATCACCTCCATGATGAGATCTGCTATGAGCAGCCAATCAGTTGTAAAGGGAGTTTCCTTGGAGGTGTGGCCTGCCTCTACTATATAAATGGATGTTCCAGCAAGGCCTGTTCTCTTTCTCCTCATTGCTCCCTTGATCTGGATCCTGCTTCAGACCCATCATCATCTAACCTCCAGTTCCTGGGACACGAGCCAGCAGCCAACCCTCAGACCTGCCAATTTTGGATTTAGCCTCTGAAACCACCTGAGTCAGGAGAAGCCTCCAGCCTGACATCTGACCCTTGGAATTTGGAACTTGCCAGCCTCCACATCTTTGTGAACCACTGCCTTGAGATAAATCTCTTTGGATTTTTAAAGAGCTTTGCTGGTTTTGCTACTGTAGAGAACTCTACTGAAGACACTCACCTGCTAAAAAGAGACCCTGGGCATAATGGCGCAGCGTGACTTTTTTCCTTATTGGCTAAATATCTCAGCACCACAGCCGGCTAAGTCACCTGCAGCTACCTTTGAACAACACGGACAGCACCTACCCCGAGGGGAAGGTAGATTTGGAGTCCGCGGTCACCAGCATAACGGCCTTAACCAGGGAAGTTCCCGGCACCAACCCTCCCATCTCCTCCACTGCTCCTTGGGCTCTGACCTCACTAAGGGAGGAGCATTCGCTGGAATCACCGGGAGCCCATCTGCTTGGCATGGCTCCTCCTGGGGTCCTGATGGCATGAGCCAACTTAGCTGGGGTGCTACAGGGAACCGTCCCCACTGGAACAGCAGCCTCCATGTCCGGAAGGCCTCTGCCGCTCAAGAAAGACCACCCACAGAGACGAGGATAGACAAGGAAGAAAGCAAGGTGGAAAAGCTGCAGTTGGGACAGAAAGACTTTCCTGCTTTGGATCCAGAAGCTGGCAAACAGCATCAGCCATGCAGGCCTCCTGGGACTCCTTCTGGAGTGTGGAAAAACCCACCTAGTGCCAAGCAACTCTCCAACATGCTGGTCATCCACAGAGTTTCCAGAGATGGTCCTGCTGCTGCCTTCTTTGCTGCCTTCACTTCTCCAGGAACTCACTGTGCAAACAAGAACAAATCACCCACCACGCTCCCAAGTGTCTATAGGAGCCTAGTTCTCAAGCCAATACTACTTCCTTCCAGGCCCAGCCCGTGGAAAGTGAACGGAATGGCACACAAGGCCACTGGGACCAGCACCATCTCTGTTTCCAAACCAGTGGCACTGGCTGGTGGCACAGTTCTCAGCTCTCCCAAAGAGAGGCCCTCTGGCACCTCCCCACCAATGGAGACCAGAGTCTTGCCTCTGATCAAGTTGACCTGTCGAAGACCCGACAAGAGGAGCGCATCCCTGAAGATCCTGAAGTATAACCAGAACAGAGACTTGTCCGGGAACAGGGGCAGAGACAAGCTGGAGGATTGGCAGAAGGACCCTACAGCCAAACCCAAGGAGAACAGAGAGGACAACTGTCTTCAGAACGGCCTCACTGTCCCCGTAGTGCAGGAAGGGAAGGTCCTCTGGCACTCTCTGGAAGCTGAGCACAGGTTACTGAAAGCAATGGGATGGCAGGAATATCCCGAAAATGAGGAGGACTGCCTCCCCCTCACGGAGGACGAGCTCAGAGAGTTCCAGGTGAAGACAGAGCAGCTCAGAAGAAACTTTGGGAAGAAGGGCTTCTTACAGGGCCGCACTTCCAGCCCCTTCTCTCCTTGGAGGAGCGCTCGTGAAGCCGCGTTGGAGGACTCAGGTGCAGCCACCAGCGACAGTGACACATCAGATGACGAGGCCTGGGAGTAGGACTGTCATCGCCCTCGGTGAGATGTGACCCCGTGAACGCGGCTCGTGTGTTTGAGGAGTGTACATCAAAAATCCTTCTTTTTCTTTTCTTATGGGATTGTTGAATAAATTGTGCACAAGAGAAAAAAATCATATCTCGGAGAGGGAACGATGGGCTTGTTTAGCCTTGTTGTTGTTCTTCCCTCTTTTCTGACTGATAGAAGTTTGTGTGTTGGGAAAGATTTTATAACATGTATATACATGCACAGTACATATGGGGTGATGCACAGGGGGAAGCTGGCAGTGCAGAGAGGGGACACGGGTCTGCAGCAGCAGCTTCTACCTCCAGCCCACGGGGCACTCACCCCTGTGCCCCTGCAGTCATTGTCAGTGACAAAGTGACTATTGTTGTCATTGTGTTAGACTGATGCTAATAATTGGGTTATTTGGTTTTGTTTTTGGTGGTGTGGGTACCTTTATCCTTTCAGCAAGCAAACATGGTGTTATCACTTTCTTTTTTTTTATCACCCCTTTTTTGGGTACAACTGTGAAATATTTGAATATAGGAAATGGTGTGTTATTCTTGCAGCTTTGATATTCAGGGTGGATTGTGAAATAAAAATTTTTGTGAGATCTCAAAGATTTAAGATTTTTTTGATTACATTATTTACAGATTTAATACGTGTGTCTATTACAAGTCTGTTATGAGGGGGAAAACTACTGTATTAAATAACTAACTTGGAATAAATATCTTCCTTCATTTAAAAAAAAAATTAAAGACAAAGTTTACCTAGAAAATGGTCAAACCAATTTACATTTATGAGGACAAATGAAACAAGAAAGCTTGTTTTCTCAGGAACCTTGGGCTTTTTCAAATGTGAAATGACAGTGATTTAAAGTCCAGTACCTTATTTTATTCATTCTTTCTAGTAAATTAGAACAGGTCTCTGATATATGATGGAAAAGGGGGTGGAAGGAAAGAAGAAAGAGTAGAAGGAGCATCCAAAGGAAGAAGTAAAATTGTCCTTATTTGCGAATGATATGATCCTATACATAGAAAACCCAAAAGACTCCACCAGAAAAGTACTGGAACTGATAGATTCAGCACAGTGGCAGGATATAAGCTAAACATGCAAAAATGATTTGGATTTTTATATACCAATAAAGGGAACGATGGAAAGAAAATCAGGAAGACAATACCATTTATAATAGCCCCTAAATAAATAAAATAGTTAGGAATGAATCTAACCAAGGATGTTAAAGGCCTATACAAAGAAAACTACGAAAACCCTACTGTAAGAAACCAAAAGAGACCTACATAAATGGAAAAACATGCCATGCTCATGGATACCTAGACTTAACATTGTGAAAATGTCAATTCTACCCAAAGCAATCTACAAATACAGTGCAACCCCCATCCAAATACCAACAGTATTCTTTAACAAGATGGAAGAACTAATCATTAACTTTATATGGAAAGGGAAGCAGCCCCACATAAGTAATCCGCTACTGAAGAAGAAGAATAAAGTAGAAAGACCCACACCTCCTGACTTTAGAACCTACGATAGTCAAACAACTTGGTACTGGTACCATGACAGATAAATTGCCCAATGAACAGAATTGAGAACAGATGTAAATCCATCCACCTGTGATCACATGATCTTGGACAAAGACACAGTGTCCACCAAACAGGGAGAAGACAGTCTTTTTAATAAATGGTGCTGGCAAAACTGGATGTCCATCTGTGAAAAATTGAAAAAGACCTATACCACACCATAGACAATAACTAATTCAAAATCGATCAAAGACCTAAATAAAAAACTGTAAAGATTATGGAAGAAAAAATAGGGTTAATGGTAGAGGCCTTAATACCTGGCATTGTCAGGATAAAAACCGTAATTAACAACATACAAACTCCACAAGATAAGCTAGATAACTGGGATCTTCTAAAAATTAAACTCTTATGCTCATCAAAAGAATTCACCAGAAGAGTAAAAAGAGAACTTACAGACTGGGGAAAAAAAATTGGCTATGACAAATCCAACAAAGTTTTAATCTCTAAAATCTACAGGAAAAGTCCAACACCTCTACAACAAAAAAACAAATAATCCAGTTTTAAAAAGGGCAAAGGGTACAAACAGCCACTTCATCAAAGAAGACATTCAAACGGCTAACAGACACATGAGGAAATGCTCAAGATCACTAGCCATTAGAGAAATGCAAATCAAAACCGCAATGAGATACCATCTCACCCAACAGTACAGGCAGGAGACAAAAAACCCAGAAAATAACAGATGTTGGAGAGGCTGTGGGGAGATTGGAACTTTTATGCACTGCTGGTGGGAATGAAAAATGGTACAACCATTTTGGAAAACAATATAGCTCTTCCTTAAAAAGCTAGAAATAGAAATACCATACGATCCAGCTATCCCACTCCTTGGAATATATCCTAGAGAAATAAGAGCTGTCACACGAATAGACATATGCACACCCATGTTCATCGCAATATTGTTCACAATAGCCAAAAGATGGAAACAACCTAGGTGCCCATCAACAGATGAATGGATAAAAAACTATGGTACATACACAAGGAATACTACACAGCAATAAAGAACAATGATGAATCTGTGAAGCGTCTCACAACATGGATGAATCTGGAGGGCATTATGCTGAGTGAAATAAGTCAATCACAGAAGGACAAATATCCACTGCTATAAAATCTCATGAAAAGGTTTACACACACAAAAATAAACAATCTTTGATGGTTACGAGGGAGGCGAGGGTGAGGATGGAAAAACACTAAATAAAAACCCTTTGCCATCAAGTCGATTCCAACACATAGTGACCCCATAGGACAAAGTAGAACTCCTCCACAGTTTTCAAGGAGCGCCTGGTAGATGCCAACTGCTGCCTTTTGGTTAGCAGCTGTAGCTGTTAACTACTATGCCACCAGGATTTCCTAAATAGACAAAAGATAAGTGGTAACTTTGGTGAAAGGTAAAACAGTACAAATTACGAGAGAAGCCAGCACACCTTGTCCAAGGCAAGGACATGGAAGTTTCATAGACACATCCAAACTCCCTGAGGGACAGAATTACTGGGGCTGAGGGCTGTGGGGACCATGGTCTTGGGGAACATCTAACTGAATTGGAATAATATAGTTTATACAGAAAATGTTCTGTATTCTAATTTGGTGAGTAGTGTCTGGGGTCTTAAAAACTTGTGAGCGGCCATCTAAGATACTCCACTGGTCTCACCCTGTCTTGAGCAAGGTACAAAGAAGAAAACCGAAGACACAAGGGAAAGATTAGTCCAAAGGACTAATGGACCGCAACTACCACAACCTCCACCAGACTGAGTTCAGCACAACTAGATGGTGCCCAACTACCACCACTGACTGCTCTGACAGGGATCACAACTACCACCACTGACTGCTCTGACAGGGATCACAACAGAGGGTCCCGGACAGAGTTGGAGAAAACTAATTTACTTTTATGTTGCTGTTGCTGTTGCTGTTGTTAGGTGTCTTAGACTCAGTTCTAATTCATAGTCATCCTATGTACAACAGAATGAAACACTGCCGAGTCCTGCACCATCCTCACAATCATTGCTATGCTTGAGCACATTGTTGCAGCCACTGTGTCAATCCATCTTGTTGAAGGTCTTCCTCTATTTTGCTGACCCTCTACTTTACCAAGCATGATGTCCTTCTCCAGCAAATGATCACTCCTAATAACATGTTTAAAGTATGGGAGATGTAATCTTGCCATCCTTGCTTCTAAGGAGCATTTTGGTTGTACTTCTTCCAAAACGTGTTTGTTCATTCTTTTGGCAATCCATGGTATATTCGGTGTTCTTTGCCAACACCACAATTCAAAGGTGTCGATTCTTCTTTGGTTTTACTTATTCATTGTCAAACTTTTGCATGCATATGAGGTGATTGAAAACGCCATGGCTTGGGTCAGGGACACCTTAGTCTTTAAGGTGACATCTTTGCTTTGTTAACACTTTAAAGAGGTCTTTTGCAGCAGATTTGCCCAGTGCAATGCGTGTTTTGATTTCTTGACTGCTGCTTCCATGGGTGTTGATTGTGGATCCAAGTAAAATGAAATGCTTGACAAATTCAGTCTTTTCCTGTTTGTCATCATGTTGCGTATTGGTCCATTTTTGAGGATTTTTCTTTTCTTTATCTTGAGGTGTAATCCATCCTGAAAGCGGTGGCCTTTGATCTTCATCAGTAAGTGCTTCAAGTCCTCTTCACTTTCAGCAAGCAAGGTTGTGTCATCTGCATAACACAGGTTGTTAATGAGTCTTCCTCCAATCCTCATGCTGCGTTCTTTTATTTATTTTTTTCTTTATTGTACTTTAGATGAAAGTTTACGGCTCAAGTGAATTTCTCATACAATAATTTATACACATATTGTTGTATGACACTAGTTGCAATCCCTATAATGTGACAGCACACTCCCCCTTTCCACTCCGGGTTTCCCATGTCCATTGAACCAGCTCCTGTTCCTTCCTGCCTTCTCATCCTGCCTCTGGACAGAAGCTGCCCATTTGGTGTTGTGTATCTGCTTAAACTAAGAAGCACACTCTTCATGAGTATTATTTTGTGTTTTGTAGTCCTGTCTTATCTTTGAAGAGTGAGCTTCAGGAATGGTTTTAGTTCTGGGTTAATAGGGCATCCAAGTGCATGGCTTCATGGGTTCCTCCAGTCTCGGTCAGACCATTAAGTCTGCTCTTTTTATGTGAATTTGAGTTCTGCACCCCACTTTTCTCCTGCTCCATCAAGGACTCTGTGTTGTGTTTCCTGTCAGGGCAGTCATTGGTGGTAGCCGAGCACCATCTATTTCTTCTGTTCTCAAGATGATGGAGTCTCTGGTTTACGTGGCCATTTCTTCTCTTGGGCTAATGTTTTCCTTGTGTCTTTGGTGTTCCCATTCTTATTCATAGATTCCACCTTCTCAGTTTATTTGCTCAGCATACAGATTGAATTAGTATGGCGAAAGGCTACAACCCTGACACACACCTTACCTGACTTTAAACCACTTCTGATTTACCGCATGGTTTCACATTCACGAGGACAGCTTAAACAAAAAGGCTTGTTTTCTCAGGAACCTCAAGCTTTTTTCAAATTTGACATGACAGTGACTTAAGTAGAGTAACTTATTTTATTGATTCTTTTCAGTAAAATCAGAACAGGTCTCTGATTTATGATGGAAAATGAGATGGAGGGAAAGAAGAAAGAGTAGAAGGAAAAGAGACACATGTTAATGATGCAGAAAGCACCCCAGTCATAGCTGTGCCTCCTGGTGTTTCCGGAGGGTCTGGAATGGCAGTGAGAAGTATTCTCTAAAATCTGCTGGAGAGACAGGTAGTGCACACCATATGCTTTCAGAAGGACACTGCCTCCTGAGATGCTCAGACGGGGCCAAAGGGAAGACAGCCTGCAGCCTGAACCTGCGGCAGAGCAGCACCAAGTGACAGGGGCAGCTGACAGTATCCGCTCCAGTCAGCCCCCACGTGATGGGGGTCTCCCGCCCAGCTGGGTTTGAGTGCATTTCAGAAAACAACACCAGGTTATGCACTCATATAGTGCACCTGGCATGTGTGATGGTTAATATTATATGTCAGCTTGGCTAGGCTATGATTCTCAGTGGTTTGGCAGACTTTGGACTGATTGTTCTTCCATAATGCAATCATCTCCATGATGAGATCTGATATGATCATTTCCACGATGAGATCTGATATAATGCAATCACCCCCATGATGAGATCTGATATAGAGGAATTACCTCCATGATCTATGAGCAGCCAATCAGCTGAAAAGGGAGTTTCCTTGGGGGTGTGGCCTGCCTCCAGTATATAAATGAATGTTTCAGTAAGGCTGTCTCTCACTGGCTCACTGGCTTCCTTGTTTGCTTGCTCTGGATCCTGCATCAGCCTGGTCATCGTCTGACCTCCAGTTCTTCGGATGTGAGCCAGTATCCTGCTATCCTACCTACTGATTTTGGGATCGTCAGCCCCTGCAACCACATGAGTCAGAAGAAGCCTCCAGCCTGATGCCTGACTCACAGATTTGGGGATTTGTCAGCCTCCACAAGTTCGTGAGCCATTTCCTTGAATTAAATCTCTCTATATGCTTATATATATATATATATATATATATATATATATATATATATATACATACATGTTTCACTGCTTTTGCTCCTCTGGAGAGCCCAGCCTAAGGAAGCATGTCACTGGTAATTGGCCTCAGCTACAACCCAATGACAAGAACATGCTAGGTGCACAACAGGATTTGTGAAAGGCCTGTAGTGTCTTCATGCATGTCTCAGATTTGACAGCTGGAAGGATCCTAATTTTTAAAAGGAGGAAATTGATACTCCAAGAGTTTAAGATATGTGCTCAAGGTTATACAGCAAGTCCATGGCAAACCACAGACTAGGATCCAGGGTTGCAGAATCCCTATACTCAACAAGCAATAAACACTCACCAAAATTGTTGATTGGGAAAGGAGCTTTTAAATAAAGAGATATTCCCCAGTGTGTCTTAGCCAATTTATCTTGGAGGTCAATGCTCCCTTCAGCCATTTGGTGTTCTTATGGCTGTTCCTTCTCCGCTCCTGAGATTGACAGTGGCCAATGAAAAAATCTAATACTCAACCAGCCTTAGTATCAACGGAATGCAGTTTAAGGATAGGGAGTGAGGCAGATGAGAGTGTGTGTGTGTCTTTGTGGAGGGAGGATGAGTGAAATTGCAATGCCCATTAAAAAACTAATCACAATTAATCCGTGAGGGTGTTTGCTGCCTTATTGAAGCCATTAGCCAAGGACCATTCTGACAGGGAAAATGTGAAGACTCAACTCTGAGCCCATTACCTGTGATGAACCTGAAAACGGACTTGGGGAATTTCTGCGGTATTATTGGAGTCTGTAATAGTCATTGTGCAAGCCGCTCAGATTGCAGCCCAGCTTCAGGATTCCTGATCCAGCAGAGAGAGGGGCAGTTCTCTGGGGCTGGTGGGCACAAGTACCAGGGAGGAGGCTGGGGCTCTCCCTATGACTGATGGCTCTTCCAGAAAAGATCATATTTGTGCCCACTTCTTCCCTGGAGAGACAACTCAGAAAATATCTTTCCTCACCTCTCCTGCTTCTCACTGGAGCAGTATTTCTGGAGAGAGATCTAGGGAGAAATTAGCCCAAAGGTAAAAGGTGTCAGAGGTTCCAAAGACAAATGGCCTTTTTCATCTTCATTTGGCCATGAAGAGGACTGCAGAAGTCAAGTGGGTAGTACCCCACACACTCAAAAAAGAAGCTGAACACCTTAGCATCATCATTTTGCAAATCACAACGCGTATGGGAGGTGAGATGCTAATAATTTCCCATGAAATCAGTCTGGACAGGATAAGACAAAGTCCCGTAGAGCTGCAGTGGAACAGCTCCCCTGGATCAACAGAGGATGACAGTTTGGTGTGCTTAAAAGCCTGCACAATGAAGCCCTAGTGATGCGGTGCCCGTGGCCAAAGTGTAGTGACCATGGGTGCTGGGGATAAACATTATATCACTCATAGGTCTTGTAGTGGGCGTCTGTTGTTGTTGTTGCCTGGCAGGCTTTGTCCATTCTATCTTCTTCTGGTAACACAGTTCTGATTTTTTTAACTATGCTTCCCTCAATGGAATAAGCCTTGGTACGACTGTCAGCCAAAGTGTCCCTCCTTGACCCAAGCTAGACCAGTCAGACCTCTCTCCAGAGAGTGTAAATCTTTAGCAGAGCAACTCCAGGAGAGAAACGCTGGAATCTTCCCTACGACCTCATTCTGGAAAGGCAGCCATTATTACCTGCTTTTGATATTTTGGAAGCTTGTCTGATCCTATCTTTCCAAAGTCTTCTTAACTTCTTTGATTCTGTAAGTTTCTATCTAATAAGTAACTTATTAGTGCCCTATGGCTAGTATTGAAAAAAAAAAAACTGCCACCAATTTATTTTCTTACCGTTCTGGAGGTCAGAAGGCTGAAATGTGTCTTACAGGACTAAAATCAACATGTTGGCAGGGCTGGTTCCTTCCGGACGCTCCAGGGGTGAAGCCGTTCCTTGCCTTTGCCAGCTTCTGGAGGCTGCCGCATCTCTTGGCTCATGACCACATCAGTCCAGCCTTTGCTGCCATCCCCACAGCCCCCTCCCTCTGGCCCTCGTGACTCTCCCTTTTACAAAGGCTCTTGTGATTCCATTGGGCTCACCCAAATAACCCAGGATTATCCTACATCTCAAGATCCTTAATCACTTCTGCAAAGCCCCTTTTACCATGTAAGGTAACATATTCTCAGATTGCGAAGATTAGCACGTGGGCATCTTTGGGGGTGGGGGAAGTAGTCAGCCTCCCATGGACCTTTTTGCTCAAACTTGCCAGAGTTGCTTTCTGTTGGGGAACCAAAACCTAACTGATGTGTAACTTCTACTCGGTCTCTGCAATAGAGAAAAATGCTGTGTTTTGGTTGTTGATCATAAACGGAAAGTAAATTGTTAAACATTCTTGGGAAATTGTCCCTTTCGCCCAGGTTCCTAAGGTTAAGTGCTGAGTTCAAACAAGAAGACAGCCTGGCGTCCAACTTGGGAAAAGGCTCCCCCAGGATCATCTGGTTTCCAACAGAACAGAATTGTTCCCTTGACATGAGCGTGTCTGGTTCTCTCGACAGGACACTGAAATTCTGAACACGGCCATCCTCACAGGAAAGACAGTGGCCATGCCCATCAAGGTGGTCTCCGTGGAGGAGAACAGCGCCGTGACGGATATCTCGGAGTTGGTGGAGTGCGCGTCCACTGACGAGGACGTCATCAAGGTAGGTGACTCCCTCAGCCAGCAGGCTGCGCTGATGGGCACATCACTGGGCCACCCAGCCAGCAGGATTGCTCAGCCCAGGGAGATAAGAGATCTCACCGTTGTTTTATGTATACCCCACTTCCAGCTGATTCACTAAACTTTTCTGTTTCCATTTCTTTTTTTTTTTTCTGGTTTCATGCCAACCTAGCTTTAGTCAATTACGCACTGGACCAGGGTCAAACCGCAAATGCCTAAAGCATCGAGGCAGGTGGTATAAACCGGTGACGGGGAAGCACAGAGTTCAACCACTGAACCACCACTGCCCCGATATAGGGCCACCCCAGAGGGCTTTACAGAAAGCCTGCAGAGCCCGAGGGAGGAGGTAGGGGGTGACATTCTAAATCACACTGTCCAGTAGGAATATAATTCGTGCCACATATGTAGTTTCCAGTTTTCTCGTACCACATTCAAAATAGCAAAAAGAGACGTGTGATTATTTTTAATGATATTTTTAAACCAAAATATCAACACTATTGATCACATTTCAACATATGATCAATATACAAGTTATTCAAGGTCTTTTACATTTTTTTTCACAGTAAGTCTTTGAAATCTGGGGTGTATTTTACGTGGATGGCATACGTCAGTTTGGACTAGCCCCGCATCAGGTGCTCAGTAGCCGTGTGCAGTGGCTGCTGTGTTATACACAGGTCTGAATTCGAAGGCACAGCTTCTCAAACTCGGCACTATTGACGTTTTGGGCTAGATGTTGTGGGGGCCATCCTGTGCGTTGTAGGATGTTTTGCAACATCCCTGGTTTCTACCCACGAGGTGCTGGTAGCACCCCTCAAGTTTTGACAGCCAAAAATGTCTCCAGACATTGTGAAACATTCCCTGGCGGGCAAACATCACCCCCAGCTGAGAACCCTGCTCTAACGGACCCCTGCTCTGATTCTGGCTGGACGAACACCCCACCATCTTGTGGCTGGAAAGTAATTTTGGCCAGGAGGGGAGGAGGCACGTGGTTTGGATTCAGGCCGGCCCTCCCCGCAGCCACCACAACACACTGGGTCCTTGTGATCATTGGCCTTTACCACTGATTCGTGGTTCCCCTAAAAGCCAGGATCCTTGATAAACGTGATCCTTTGGGGGACACCTCCAGCACTGACGACTTCCCTAAGTGGGTGGGGAGCCTGCACAGACCACGGGGAACAACAGCCCAGAAACAGAATTCCTCACAGTTTTGTACACAAGTTCCCTCAGCTGCTCTTGAATGACTTTGATGTGGCGGCTATTACTGGTATCTCAGGGAATATAATCAGTGTCTTTAGGGAAATGAGCGCATCCAAACTGAAATTGCCTCCTGAAATGAACCCGCGCCGATACCCTGGCGCTTGACAAAGCAGTGTGAAGGCCCAAGTCAGCGGGAGCAGGGAATGGTATCTGAGCCAGAGGACTCTGTGGGCTCAATCTCTACAAGCCAGACTCAGCCTGTGACTTGGGTTCTGTGGGGTCGATGATGCTTCCAGAGCTCACTGGGTACAGCTCAGCATGCCATGGAGAGAAGGAACTGGAAGGGAATGGCATTAAGAAGTGCCTACTCTGTCCCTGGGTGGTACAAACATTTAACACACTCAACTGCTAACTGAAAGGTTGGAAGTTTGAGTCCATCCATACGTGCCTCAGAAGAAAGGCCTGTCAATCTACTTCCAAAATATCAGCCATTGAAAACCCCATGGAGCGCAGTTCTCCTCTGACACACATGGGGTCTCTATGAGTCAGAGCCAACTTAATGGCAGCTTGTTGTTCACTCTGCAGTAGGCCCATGAAGATTTGGATTTAGACAGAGCTGAGTTCTGCCAGGAACCCTGAAGGCTCTGAGATTTCACCCTACGATCAGCGTAACAAATTCGCCTGTCACAATTTCACTGGTGCTGGAAGAAGACATGAGACTCCTGGGTCAGAGACAAATGACAAGTATCAGCATTATCTTTCTTCATTTCCCAAAGGGACCCACCTAACACCTGCACACGCAGTGGGCTTCGTCACCAGTGACAGCCCTGAGGTTAGGGAACCCAAAGCTTTTATAATAGGCAGTAAGCCTGCTGGACCTTCTCCCCAGAGGGAGACAACACCTTTATTTTACTGGACTGTAAGCATATCTGCCCTTTGCTCCAGAAGGGGACAGTCTCTGTCTCTCGGGGATGTTCACTATATAAACACTCTTGAAAAGATAGTTCAGAACAAAGGCAGACAAGAGTATCTTGGAGAATCTCTCCCTCAATACTGCAGTGTGTATTTCCCAAGAATAAAGACATGCTTTTCCATAACCGCATACAGTTATCAACTTCAGTACATATAGCTTTGACGCAGCACGTTTATCTAATCCACCTTCCATTTCCCAATTTCACCAGTTGACCCAACAGCGTGTGGTACAACATTTCATCCTACAGTACAGGATCCAGTCAATGATCACGTAGTATGTTTAAGTGTCATGTCCTCCAGCTCCTTTAATCTGGAACATTCCTCAGCTTTTCCTAGTCTATTAAGACATTGAACATTTTTTTTGAAGAATGCAGTCTTTTTTTTTTTCCCATTCTTAACAGAATGTTCCTCATTTGGGAGTTTTTCTGAAACTTCCTTCTGGTTAGAGCCAGATTTGCATTCCCAGAAGGACGACATAGACAATGAGATGTGTGCATGTTTTGTTCCATCCGTTTTTGTGTGCTTTTTATCACTTCTGTAATAATTGTGGGGGATTTTTTTTCTGATTATATAAACAGTGTATACTATTAGTTAAAAAAAAAAAAATCAAGCCAAGTGGCCCAGAAAACTCTTAAGAAAGAATTACTCGTGCACCTACCACCCTTAGCAAATCATTGTGAACATTTTGGGGATCATTTCTTACACCTCTCTTTTGAAACGTATACACCATACATAGAGATGTAATTTTATAAGCTTGGGATCATACTATATATGCAATTTTTTTTTTTTTTGCCATGGATTCATTTCTCAGCAAATCTATACACACACACGTGTGTGTGTATATGTACATCAAACATACACAAATAAGGATTTTTCTGTCATGGTCTGTTTTGCAGAAATGGGATCATTTTGTGCATCTGTGTCTCTCTCCTCTCCCCTTGCAGTGCATCTTGAACACCCCCTATTAGCAAAGCATCTGGAAAATGAGCTGGGTCACACACGCTGGGCCTGCAGCGTGTTCCATGTTTGGGTTAATAGGAGTCATAGGATTTGAACGGCAGAAGAGTTGGACGCCGACGTCTGTGCTGATTTACACTTAATAGGTGAAGGAGCAGAAAGCAAGGGAAAGACGGGGACTGGCCCAACACAGTCCAGGAACAGTAATAGGAGGAAGAATGTACAGCATTCAGCAAGCACTTCCAGTGCCCAAGCAACGGCACTGCGGCACCTAACTGTGCATTGAAACGCCTCAGAAAGGTGCCACCTGCAGTCACTGGCAGGACACAGGGCGACTGCCAGTGGTTTTGTTAATTACGGTCTGTACGGAATGGTGTCTTGGATTAGACAACATACATTCTTTTCCCCAAATCATGGCGGTGATTCATACGACAAACATTATTGGTCCATTTTCTGGGTATCGTTCTGGCACTGGGGGTGCAGCGATAAATGACACAGACGAGGCCCCCGCCCTCAGGGAGGCTGACCCCGCCGTGATGGAGGAGGCAGACGGTGAGGAGACACGTACGTCATCACACACGGTGAGGAGGGCCAGGAACCAGGTTATATGCTGGAAAGTGACTTGGGCTTGGGGTGCTTGGATGATTGTTGTTTGAGGAGGGAACACTTGAGCCAGTTAATGGGGGGAATACGTCAGCTGCTGTTGAGTAGGCCCTGACTCATGGTGACCCAGTGCAGGATGGAACAAAATGCTGCCCAGTCCTGTACCACACCCGTGATCAGCTACAGATCAGACGGTTGTGATCCACTGGGTTTTCATTGGCTGAGTTTTCAGAAGTAGATCGCCAGGCCTTTCCTCCTAGTCTGTCTTAGTCTGGAAGCTCCACTGAAACCTGTTCAGCATCACAGCAACACACAAGCCTCCACTGACAGATGGGCGGTGGCTGTGCATGAAGTGCATTGGCTGGAAGGGAACCTGGGGCCCCAGCGTGGAAGGAGAGACTTCTGTCACTGAGCGACCACTGGCGCCTAGTGGGGGAATAATGACTATAACATGGGCCACTGACCTCATCCCTCCTGGAGCAGTCCTCCGTGGGGCTCCCCTCGTTCTAAAGACGCTCATGCTAGATGACCCCTCCCTACCGTCCCTGGGGCCACACCCTGCATCCGCATATTCCCCGGGCCTCCTGCGGCCACAGGTTGGGGGCGCTGCCCACACGGGGCCAGGGTATCGAGATTTAAATCCTCATTAGAGAAAGTTTGTTCACTGAATTTCCAGCGCTGCCTGTCTGACCTCCAGGACGCGATTCCAGCTAATGGATCCCAGTGCAGAGCTAACAATGCGGGTGGGCACCTGGCAGGCCCACCATCCCTGGTGACCGAGGTGCCACTGTTAGCTCCCCACACGGACCGTAACCTGCCTGAGCAGCAGCTGCCTTTTCCCTGAGGGCCAGCTCCTGTCAGCACTAAATATCCTCTCTGCCGGATTTACTGTCCATTCCTTGAAAGAGGAGAGAGCCAAGTTCTCCAGGAGCAGCCTGAGTTTTTAAAGTGTCTGTGGGTTTACTACCACTTCGGGGTGCACCCCCAGTAGGAAGATGGGACTGCGTCTGCCCAAGTCAGATTCCCATCCGTGTTTCCCACCCCCGAGTAACTCAGAGAAATGCCACAGGTCTGTGTCTACAAGAGCCCTCTGGTTCCAAACAAAAGGAATTCAAGGTTGGCAAAGCAATCCTCGGGATCCAGGATGGCCCTTTCAGCCGCTTCCTTCCTCAGAAACAATCAGTGGCTCCCTGTTGCTCTTCAAGAACCTGCCACCACCTGTATGACCCTGCATGATCCGTCCCTTGGCCTGGCTTCCACTGTGCCTGTCCCACTAGATACAGTCTACGTCACAGTTGTCCCCAGCACACTCTGCTTACTCTCCTGGAGCTCAAAGTCCTGCTCCCCTGGACAAAGGCCCCGCACCGTAGGGAACAAGCAGCTGCACACGGGAGACTTGCCCCAAGCACAGCAGATACCTCTATTGCCCGGCTGCTGCCTGCTCTTGGGATTTTAGTGTTTCTGTGGTCCTCACGCCCTGTCCAGCCCCTACTGGTACTGGGCCAAGACAGGCAGGACAGGCGAGGTGACCTCAGGTGGTGTCTTGGTTGGTGTTATGGATTGAATTGTGTCCCCCAAAATGTGTGTCAACTTGGCTAGGCCATGATTTCCAGTATTGTGTGATTGTCCACCATATTGTCATCTGATGTAGTTTTCCTATGTGTTGTAAATCCTACCTCTATGATGTTAATGAGGCAGGATTAGAGGCAGTTATGTTAATGAGGCAGGACTCAATCTAAGGATTAGGTTGTATCTTGAGTCAATCTCTTTTAAGATATAAAAGAGAAAAAGGAGCAGAGAGACAGGTGTACCTCCTACCACCAAGAAAGTAGTGCTGGGAACAGAGCACGTCCTTTGGACCCAGGGTTCCTGTGCTGAGAAGCTCCTAGACCAGGGAAAGATTGATGACAAGGACCTTCCCCCAGAGCTGACAGAGAGAGAAAGCCTTGCCCTGGAGGAGATGCCCTGAATTTAGACTTCTAGCCTCCTAGTCCGTGAGGAATACTTTCTGTGTGTTAAAGCCACCCACTCGTGGTATTTTTATTATAGCAGCACCAGAGAAAGACAAGCCGGGAAGGCCTGAAATTAGCCTCGACTCTGGCTTGTTGGGTCCCTGGTGTCCTCCAGTGCTTGTTCTCTGTGCTGTAGAATGAGCCACATGATTGACCCATTTGGACACAATTTCCCACAATTTGTTGTTCAATGACGCAGCCTCACTTCCTGCTGGGTTCAAACCACGTTGCTGAAGGAGTGTGAAGATGGCTACCAATGTCCCTATTTAAAGTGGCCAAAAGGTGGCAGCAACCCAGATGTCCATCAGCAGATGAGCAGATGAACAAAGTGTGGTCCCTTCGTTCAATGGAGTATTATTCTGCCATAAAAAGGAATGGAGTTCCGACACACGCTACAACACGGATGGACCTCGAAAACATCAAGCTGAGTGAAATGTCAGGCGCAAAGGCACAAATACTGTAAGACTCCAAAAAAAAAAAAAAAAATTGGTTGCTGTCGAGTCGGTTCTGACTCATAGCGACCCTATAGGACAGAGAAGAACTGCCCCACAGGGTTTCCAAGGAGCAGCTGGTGGATTCCAACTGCCAACCTTTTGGTTAGCAGCCGAGCTCTTAACCAGTGTGCCAGCAGGGCTCTGTCTGTATGACTCCATTTATATGAAATGTCCACAACGGGCAAACCCATAGAGACAGAAAGTGGACTGGTGGTTGCCAGGGGCTGTGGGGAGGGGAGAATGGGGAGTGACTGCTAATAGGTATAAAGTCCCCTTTTGGGGTGACAAGAAAAGTTCTGGAACTAGACAGTGGCAAAGGTTGTACAGCACATTGACTGTACTTAACGACACTAAATCATACATTTTGTTAAAATGGTAAATTTGTTGTGTGCATTTTACCACAATAAAAAGAAAAGATGTCCACACATGTAAAGAGCTGCTGAGGTGACGTTGTGGAGACCCCGATGGGGTCTGCCTTCCCAGGGGCCACGGTGGGCCTGACAGAGCTCACGGGTGAGCAGACATCATTTGCCAGAGAAATGGGTATGGGAAATGATTAAACAGCCCAATCCTCAGAGTCCCTGGGTGATGCAAACGGTTAAGCACTCAGCTGCTAACT